>LTAE01004092.1:20820-41168 GCA_001647135.1 Pontederia paniculata | reverse complement strand
CTCTCTCTCTCTCTCTTTCTCTCTCTCTCTCTCTCTCTCGAATTCCCATAAATTTCACTTCCATACTCCACCACTCCATGGATGTGTATCGAATTCATATCTATCATCTTAAACCTCTACCAAACAATCCTATGTATCTTCCAACTCTTTAGTTAATCAAATCGATTAACCAATCACTGATTTTACTTTTGATGATATTAAAGAAATCTTCCTTTTTCTAATTCAAAGGTTGGTTTATGAACAAGATTATTGAAATAGCATATATGCTACATACTAAATATAATATATTTCAAATAAATAATAATAATTTTAGTTTAAAAAGTTGTAGTTCACATACTGATGCAATATATTCATTTTCATGTTTACAAAAAAAAATGAACCATTTCTACTTACCTGATTTATCTTGCGCATCCTCCTTCCATGTCATTAATAAAAGAGAAGGATTAAGAACCCACTGTTTTTTAGTTATAATTGATGATCCCTTACATTTCATTTTTTATTTTCTAAATGAATCTTAACGTCATTTCTTCATTCATTGATGTGGAAATGACAAATGTGAACATTTAAATCATCAAAACACTTGCATGGCTGAGGGAAAAAAGATTTAAACAAAGTTGGAAAAAGTATGTGAATACAACAACAAAAAGGTAAAATGGGAACAAAACAATCATCACCAACTGATACGAGACAGGAAGAGTTGGAATTAATTAGGGAAGAAAGTTGATTATGGAACAATACCAGAACTCGACTAAAGTTTTCACAACTGGCTCAATTTGCAGTGGCAATGACATTTGACAAGTCCAAGAATTTTGCATCACCAATGACGCCACTACAAGAAATGTAACAGTGCATCAAAATCGCGTGGAGCTCTGGAAAACCTTCACATCACCAGAAGGATCGAGTTAGCAATGGTGAATAAACGCTTTCGCCGGGTGCAGGTCCATGGCCATCGCAATGCTGAAAAAGGGATATATCTATTCAGACCAAATACAGTTTGCACTTTCATTCAGGCATCCTTTGATTAGAATTTGGATTTTAGGATATAATTAAGTATATTTTGATTATTGTGTTGGTTGATGGATATCCAAAACTATATTATATATTTATCGAGATCCCAATTCTTTCACAAATGGATCGATTTGGGTCATGTACAGAATAAAATCTTGATCTAGTTATTCTCTTGAGCTTGTTTCTTTTCTATTGCAATCTCTCAATATATTTATTTGTTGTAAGAACATATTTTTCTCGTTGACATGTAAAATCAAAATTCAGATTTGGATCTGAAGAGATAAAAGAGAGAGATAGGGGGGGCGTTTCGATGATCGCATGGGGACTTCCGAAGCACATTCATTCCTTTTTATAGGCCGTATAATTGTGTTCATCCATCCCCGTCATTCAGCATGTCAACAATCAATTCTTGCCATTTCTCTCCACTAACATCGCCTATTTACATGTACATTTTTTGCACGTTTCGCACACCTCCTCTTTCCAACAACTGCACAGCTTGGCGTCGACCTGTCGTTTAAGTCGAACGTCCCTCTTTGTTGGCACGTGTGATAAGTGGAGGTTGTTGTTTTGTCACAAACATGTCATTGATGAGCGATGTTGATCAAGGAGGTGGTGACCATGGCAATTACTACAATAATCTCCCACTTGACCAACGTGGTCACTGTACATTAGCACTCCCACTATCCGTGCAGAGTCTAATTGGAGATTGTGAAGTTTTACTACCATGAATACTTCATTTTGATTCAATATTCCTAAATCTCATCAAGCTCACATGTTGATAAAAGTTTTGACTGCAATTTTCTTTATGAAAGAATCAGTCAACATATCACTCATAGACACATAGGTCACTGTCACTTTCTTCTTGTTCATTATATTCTGAATATAGTGATACTCAATCTCAATATATTTTTTTCGAACTGTTGGCTCCATTGTGTATCAAGTTCATCGTAGTTTGATTATTACAATATATCGATAGTGGTCCTCTAACCAGATCAAACTCTACTTCCTAAAGGAAACGTCTGAGCCATACTCCATGAGTAGCGATTGTACTAGCAATATACTCAGTTTCCTGTATGTGTCTCGTCACATATCCATGTTTTTACTACCTCAAAAAATGACTACACCACTTCAAAAAAGAACAAATGACATGATGTAGATTTTTTGGTTATCTATGTCATTACTGAATGCATTTGAATATTCTACTATCTCAAGTATATCAGTTTCATATGTCAATCTCAATAGTACCGTGTCCTTCAAACATCACAATATCCTTTTAATGGCCTTATAGTGAGCCTTCGTGGTATTACTTTGAAATTTGTTAACCAAAATTTTCGCATAAGCCAAATCGATGATGTTATAGAGCATCACATATATTAAGCTACCTATCACTTTTGCATAGGGATCTCCTAAGAGTTCTTGTCATGCATTAGAACATTGATTTTTACTAAGTCTTTTTTCAATCACTAATGGTGTTAGTGTGGGACTGATATTCTGCATCGCAAACCGTCTCAGTACCTTATTAATGTATTGTTCATGACTTAACTCAAACTTCTTGAGTTTCTATCATTATTTATTTGAATACCTAATACATAAGTATGTTTTTCTTGTGTCTGTCACTTCAAATCTCTTGCTTAATTTATCCTTGATTTCATTTAGCATTCCTATATTATTTACGACGAGCAGTATATCATCCAAGTATAGTGATAACATCGTAAAATAGCTTCCACTTTTCTTGATGTATATGCAATGATCCAATTTGTTCGACATAAAACTAAATCAGATTATCGTCTCATGAAACTTCAAGTATCATTGTTTAGTCGATTATTTTAAGCCATAAAATGATTTTATGAGCTTATACACTTTATTCTCCTGATCATTTACATGAAGTCATTTAGGATGTCGAATATATATGTCTTCTGACAAGTTTCCATTAAAAAAATTGTCTTGACGTTCATTTGAAAGAGCTCTATACGATATTATCGTTAAGATCGTCTGAATCGATGCAACTAGAGAATAAGTTTCATGAAAAAAACCAACGTTTTATGTTTATCAAGAGAATTATCAACATGATACTTTCTCTTGAATATCCATTCGGATCCTATGGATTATCCACCTTCCGCCAAATCAAATAATGTGGGAGTGTTATCCAAGATCGTTTGTTGGTACTTATTATACTTGTGAAAATAATAAGTTCCTTCACTTCTTTCAAAGGTATATCACTTTGTATACTATCAACGTCAATTATTAGATAGCACAATGAATCTCTAGAGTTATCTCATCGTCGTCTAGAATTGTTAAAGGATTACCATCCTCCTAAACACTCTCCTTTTCATTCTAAAAAAAGATAGTGTCATAACTCTCTATGAGACCTTTTTTCGAGTGAAAGAATATATATATTTTGAATTGTTCACTATATCCAATAAACATGCACGTTGACATCCTAAAGTCTAACTTGTCCTTGAGCTGATTAGGAACTAATATGTGCGCTTTACATTCTCATTTTTGGAGATGGTCCAATTCAATTATTTTGTTATTCCACAATTCATATGGTGTTGATTCTATAGATTTAGTGAAAATTTTGTTATGTATATAACTCACAATCATCATTGTCTCGCACTAAAAGCATTTTGGCAAATTCGAGTGAGACAACATAGACTTCACTACATTCATCAGTTATATTCTTTCTCTTTGTCACATCATTCTGTTGTGGCGTATATGATGTCATAGTCTGCCTACATATTCCCTATAAAAGTGCAGTAGTTCTCAAATTTTTAAGAGATATACTCTCCTCTTGAGTTTGTCCTTAAACACTTTATAGATATCCCTAACATTTTCTTTATTGTTGTCTTGTGCCTCTTGAAAGCATTAAAAGTTTTTAACTTTCTCTCTAAGAGATAGACATAACAATATGTAGAGTAGTCGTCAATAAATGTAATAAAGTACTCCTTACTTTTATATATAGGAACACCCAATGGACCACAAATAATGTGAACAAACTAGTTTCAACAATTCAGTTGACTTGTCCTAAAAAAATTGCTCATAAAGTATTTTTTGTCAACCAAACAATGCTCACAAAGTATTCTTTTTGCGCCAAAAATGTTGGACACTAATTTCATTTATTTATTTGTTCTATTTTCAAATTTCTTGAATATCTTAACCTCTTATGACAGGGATCAAACAAATAATACAGAGTATACTGAGAAGATTCTTTTATTTAATCACTCTTTATTACATTCAGACTTCGGCCACATACCTTCTGGTTGCATACACCTTCATGTTCTTACATATAGTGATCTAAGTAACCATTATAAAACCTAAATTCAAAATCCTTTTACAGAAGGATGTGAACATAAATCAAATTGTGTATTATTCCTAATGTGTACAATACTTTCTTGAGTATCATAAATTTGTCACATAAATCCAGCACCAATATCCTCAACATCTAGGTATATATTGTTCCTCATATAAATCCTTTGTTCTCCCTTTGCTAATTATTTGAAGTCTATAAGATCCTCCTTAATCTTGGTGATGTGGCGAGTCGTAACTGAGTCGATAAAATGTCCATCGTCATCCAAGTGCATTCCACCATGTTGGGGAAGGAGAATTTGTTGGTGCCCATATCTTTTTTTTGTCTTCCGCCTCCTTGTTCATTCGGTGGACCCTTGTTCCCGTCTTGTCTAGAATTTGTAGGACAATTGGCTTTTAAGTGATCAAATTTTCCACAAATGTGGCAAGTCCTCTTGGAACCTTGCATCCCTTAGGTGTAAACTGCTTCTTCTTATGGTTGAAGCTTAGCACGACATGCTTACAATGACTTCTTCCTCTTGCCTTCAGCACTTTCCTCCAACGTCGAAAACATCAATCTTCTTCTTTATTTCCTGATCATGTCCTACTCAATGGCCAATATAAAGGATAGTTCAACAACATTCTTTATCGACTCATTCACTCGAACAACCATGATGTTCATGTCGAAGGAAAGCAAGAGATTGTTCAGAACCAATGTGATATGCAACAATTTAGGTAGTGCACACCTAGAGCTTTTATGTTCTTCGCCATTACAATCATACAATTTACATGATCTGACACATTATCATACAATTTTATTTCATAAGTGGTGTATCTATGCAATAATAATTGTACATTCATGCCCCTCTTGAATGCAAACTTATCTTTTAGCGCTTCCCAAAGCTCATAGACTCTTTTATGAGTCTCAAAGATCCTAGTTAAATTATCATTCATATACATATATGAAGATTTTTGTCTTCTCATCATTAGGTTTTCTTCGCTCCATAGCTTCTGCACGAGCTATCTTCTGCTCGTTAGTTACTCTTTTGGAAACGTTGATGGGGCGACATTTATATATTATTGTAAGTTATTGTGAACTAAGCCATACTTGATTTTTTGACTCTTAGGTGTCATATTTGGCAACATTAAAATGACCTAATTTGACTAGTCCAGTGGTCATAAATTTTGATATTTTTTTTATAAAATAAAATCTAATTATTTGTGAAAATTATAAAGAATATACAATTTAAATAATATTCCTAAGATAAATATTCAAATATGCTTTATTAAAAGAATACAAAAATCTCTAAGGTAAAAGTTTAAAAATAATTTTATCCAAAGAAATATTTTTATCCGAAAGTAATTTTAATCTCGAAGAAAATTTAATTATAAGTGGTTTATTTCAAAAAATTGTAATAAAACAATGATAAGTTTGATAATTGTATATTTACAAATATTATGTTTCTCAAAATAGTATTAGTAAATAAAAATTCTTTCAAAAAATATCTCCGGGAGTTTATTTTCTACAATTTTAAAGGGAATATTTTTAAAAGTGTTTATAAGAAAATTACTAAACAAGCTACCAACCGAATTATTTGTAAAATAAAAATATATATCTTTAATATCTTGCAATTTCAAAATTGATTTTTGATATATATATATACATATATATATATATTCAAGAATAGTACTTATAGATAAGAAAGTGAATTATGACCAATTGGAACTTTAAAATATATTATTACTGAGAATAAATATTTTTGTAAAATAAAAAATTACTTTCAAGAAATATTCATAAATTTTGAAAATCTATGAACAATATTTCTGAAAACTATAATTTCAAAAAAAATCGGCCAAAAATATTTTCTTCAAAAAATATTTCGGCAATAATAAATAATATTGGTAAAAATATGTTAAATAGCAAATTATTTAAATACATTTTATAGAATGATGCTTATATATAATTTTAAAAAATATACAGGAATTTTTTTTTGAAAAATTATAAAATCTGGTATTGAATAATTAATATTTTATTTAAAGCAGAAAATTTTAAACAGCAAGTAACAATTTAGGTAAAATTAAAATTCTAATATTTTTATAGAGAGACAATAATTGATTTCAAATAAAAATAAATCAATAAACATATTTAATTATGTTCAGTAATCTTTAAAAAATTACCAATGGTCAAGAATTAAAATAGTTTTAATGGATTTAATCCTACGGTTCAAATCAATATGAATTATAATGGTTAGGATTTAAAGTTGACAGGGATGGACGACTTAGATCAAAACATATAACATAACAAATCTACAGCAAAAAATTAAAACAACAAAATGAATCCTACGGGTTAGATCCATATAAGGTTATACAACACTGATGAATCTAATCATATATTAATGATTAAGATTAAAAAAGTATAACAGAAAATATAGATGGATAAAATCAAAACATAAATAAAAATTAACGATCCTATTGTCGAGATTTGCATACGAGTTGAAGTGGTCCATATTAAAATATGACAGATCTATGGTTAATGACAAATCATCTAATTGTTGATTTGCGAATATGATAAAACAAATCTTATATATATACGAATCGATGACTAGGATCAAAAGGGGGAAGAAACGATCCGACGACTTAGGTTAATATTAACTGGAGAAGCACCGTTCGTCTTCTCTAACAATTTTGCGTACCGTTCACCGAAGGAAAAATAGAGAAAGGTCGTTGATGTCTTTGTAGTTGTTTGGTGCATCCGAACATTTGGAGAGCAATGGCGACACCATCCAAGGAGGTCCTTGTCATCACCTTGTCNGGAGAGAGAGAGAGAGAGAGAGATTACAAAGAGCAACAAGCAAAAAAGATGAGTTCGTCGAAAAAGAGAGAAGGTGAGGGAGAAAGAGAGAGAGAGAGAAGTTTCCGATGATCGGATGGAGACTCCCGAAGTGCATTCATTTCTTTTTATAGACCGTATACCTGCGTCCATCTGTCCCCGTCATTAGGCTTTCCGCGCGAACAGTTCTTTTAGTTTCTCCACTGATGTCGAATGTTTCCATATAGGTTACACACGCCCCTCTTTCCAATGGTTGCACAACTTGGCGTCAACTTGCCATTTCAGCGCAGTCGTCCCTCTCGGCTGGCGCGCACGATAAGTGGGGCCTGCTGTTTTGGCGCAGGCGTGTCATCGATGAGTGGCGTTGATCGCAGAGGTGGTGACCACGACGGTTACTACAACAGGATCCACCCACCTATCAGAAAAAGATTACATATCCAAGCACACCACTGTCCCAAATGGAATAACAAGGGGCCAATTGGGTTCTAAAGTATTGAGAATGAAAAAACTATATAACTTGCATATATCTCTTTTATTGCCTTGTACATCTGGCTCCAAACACCACTTGACTTTCATGGTCGGCACATGAATTATCGCAATGACCAGAAAGTAACATTTGGCATTAAAAAACGAATTTCACAACACTATCTTTTCAATTATCTTGCAATTGCTTTGTGTACAAAAAAAAATCATATGCTCAGTAACATTTTTTTCTAGAAAAAAATATTATCATCCGGAAACTTAAAGAGGCATAGATGAGTTCACCGGGAAAGTAATTGATTAAAATCATGCGGGGGGTGAGGAGACCGGGTCACTCAAAAATCCCATTTTGAACTGCTTCCAATTGTTGCACTATTTTGGAGTAACCAAGTTTTAAATTCTCTTTTGGTGTAAACTCATATATTAAACTCGTAGATGATGTTTGATTGGTAGATGGAATAAGGTAGAATAGAAATAATTAGCCTATTCTCTATTCCACCAAAGTGGTGGAATATCTTATCTTTCAAAAAATCACTATTTATGAGGTTTGACTCTTTTTTCTAAATATCAAGTGTGCAATGGACAGTTTAATGAGTGTTTATTGAATTATATTGGAATAAATCCCTAGGGTAGCTTTTGTTATTTAATCAAATAGGACCGCAATATTTATGAACCAAATAAATTTAATTACAAAATAATTAATATGCATCTAATGCACATATCTAAGATCCAAATATAAAAAAACTAATATCTAATACTAATATGGCACAAGTATTCAAGCAATTAAATAAACACTAAATGAAAGTATGAAATAAGTATTCACAAATGCAACTGATCTAAAATATGCATTAAACGAAAGAATCAATCACATTGAGCAGCAAAATAACAAAACGATCAAAGACGCGCATGAGCTCCAAACGATCGCAAAAGCATTAAGATCATAACAGTCAGGTGAGAACCATTGAACAAAACAAGACAAGTAGGAAACTGCACAAAAGCTGCTAGTTATAATAGTGCACCATTAGATCATGCTACACCTTCTGAGAAAGCACGAAAACATAATTTAATGTACCAACTTCGTATATCCTCAAAAGCCTACTAAGTTAGTTGGTGAGTCTTATCCTAAAACAAAGACAGAGTTACCAGGGAAGAAAAATTCAGGTACCCGCCGTTTCCATCTGGTTATGAAGCTTTCACTTATCATCTCTATAAAAGCTGAACCTGTTGAATATAACTGGAATTGGCCATCGAGATATTCATTTTAACTGTTCTTGAAATATATGTCTTTGATGAAGATGTGCCTTATATAGCAAAAAGGTTATAGGAAGATAACTGATCTCTGAGAACAAATTGAGGCAACATCATCTAATTGGAGTGCTTCCAGTTTTAGTTTTTAGTTGATTGGATGATACTGATCTGAAACCCTCTTTGGTGGTAACTTCCGAAGAATGTAAAGAACAAGAGCTGACGGGAGGATCTCTACTAACTGCAGGAATCAAAGTAGGTAAGTCTGGATCTGACTTCAATAATAATTAGCACAAGAGAGAAAAGTGGCTTACCATATAATAGATAAAGTTCAGAATAGGGTGCTCAAGGACATCAAGATCAGCGTCTTTGTCAAAAGCAGAAAGACAGACCTGATAAAGATAAACATTTGTGAACAAGCAAAACCTTTATGACCTCCATACAACGGATTCTAAGTCATAGTAAAATCAAACAGAAGACTTCACAGCTACAAGGTACTGTGCCAGTATGAATTTCCAGCATTCAATGTTCTATGTGAAGTCATGAACCTCATCTTCCTGAGTTTTCAGAATCCTAAAATTGCATCACGAGATATCATAGATTCAAAACAAATTAAAATCTTACCATGAAGGTGCGTATCAGGAAGCATGCAGAGCATATTCCAGTAACACAGCCAACCTGGTCAGAAGACAAACACGGCAGCAATAAAATATTAAGAAGCTGCTATTTGCTCTTTGAACAGACAAATCATTAACATCTATAACTAAAGAATGCGAAGTACCTATACCACTGGATCTAGAAGGTAAAAGGATTACAGACTACACCAGTTAATCTTGAAGACATGGGTTAATCTTGCAAAACCATTGCAATTTGCAACATCAATGCATCAGTTTCAATAACAAAGTAATTTTAAGTTAAACACAGGAAACTTTCAATCTCAAGTCAAATGAACCCAGTCCCCGTAGTAGAACCCCAATTTCTTGTTTTTACTGCATAAAATAAGGATGCATCAATTGATCATCTCTAAATACATGGGAACACGTAATAATTAACGCACCACAACCACCATATATAAACGAGAAATGCCAAGTTAGAGCACTACTGCTCTCGACTAGTAGTAAAGATTCACAATCTTTCCTCTGCTTTAACAGATAGACTGTTTCCACGGCTTGCACCTATAAATCTTCAATAACCAGAGAAGCAACTTAATCATTGCACAATTTCCAGGTCACTGCTTCATATATTATCGCTTATCATTCCTATAAGAGATTGGAAATCTACATAAGGCCAGACCAAAAAGTTAGAGCTACCTCATTAAGTTTTTTCCTGCGACCATTGGATTCGATCGGAAATTGCCTCAGCAAGTCGAACAAGCTTCAATGTAAATGAAGGTCATATAAAATTAGCAAAGGAGCAATGTGATGATATTTTATGGTGTCTGGTTGAAAAAAAATCTTACTTTCCCCCAATATTCAGGAATCCAAGAGCAGCAATGAAAGAAACAACTGCAAAAAATAGAGATGCAATGATTAACTTGGACACCAACTCCTATTACATGGGAGTTCCTGTCCCAAGTAGTTCATTCAGATGCAAGATAGGAAGTACCCAGATAAGGGATGATCGTAAAAAAAAACTTTAACAGAAGATATTTAGATAGAAACTACATCATTCATCAAACCTGCCAAGAAGAGTTTAGCGATTTCAACAGGAATTGGCCTCGCATCTACTTGTACATAGATCCAAATGCACATCTGCATCTCAGAAGAAACAATACCAGTTTTTGCCAAGATAATGGAAAATCTAGGATGTATTTTTTTCCATTATAGTCAGCATTCGTAATTACCTGTATAATGTATATGGCAGCATTGATTTTTAAATAAGCTGGTCTAAGTTCACCACTAGGAAGATTTTTAGCCTGAATCATATAAGAAAGTTACAGAAATAAGATTCACCAAATTGTATGATGAAACTGAACACGAAATAGTAAGTTAAGTACAAGCACCTGATAGTAAATCTCCGCCCAAAACAACACAAGTAATGTATATGTTGAAAAGAATAAAAGCCCAGGAAGATCTAGAAGTGCCATCTCCAGGGCCTGAAGTACAAAATATCTTCAAACAACTCAGGTTACATATTTCAAAGGAACTCAATATTTCAAACCAATAAAAAAAATATGCATCAACTGAGTAACCAAACCAGTTATAAACTATCATAAAAAAGTGCTTTAAATGAATCGTTTATTTTTTTGAGAGAATAAATGAATCGTTTATTAAAAAAATACATAAAATCCCTCTAAGCAAAGTTACATCGAATAGTAGCAAATCTCCAACAGAGCAGCAAGCCAACAAGATCATGATTTCACTCTATTTAATGGTTAACCTATGACATGAAGAACAAAGTAACATTCCTGGGGATCCATAAACCATATGCCTCTAACTATGTTTTCTCTCATCTCCACTCATATCCTGCAGAACATGATATTTATATGGTATAACTCATTAATTAAAACTGGTATACTGTTTAGGCTGTGTATATCCATGCACAAACATCAAGGACAGATGGATAACTACAGCAAACAAATGAGACAACTTACTATAGAACACCAAAACAAACATGTAACTGTATTAGCTTTCTAGTACATTAAAATTGAGCTTCCATAACAGTCTCCAAGCGTAGTCAGTTTTATTTCAAATTATGAATGCAGTGTCTTCCACTTGTCAACCAATGAAGCTGCCTACAAGTTGCATATCCTGTGTTCTCAAGCTGTGATCCTCATGGGTCTAGCTGTAAAACCACTAGTTCTACCAACAGATACTTATTTATGATCTTTGCCAATCAGCAACATGTGGATTTAAAGAATCATATGTTATCTAAATTTTGCAAAATCATTTAATAAGTCACTCGAAATTATTTTTAATATCTTTTTTTGGGTCATCCACCTTTTGAAAAATCAACACTTGGGTCACTCTATTGATAAAAAAATATGTGATTTTGGAATAATTATGCAATGTCACTATCAGGTAATCAAACATTCTATTTGGATATCAAATTTTCATTTTACTATAATTACAAGAAAAAAAAGGGACTACGAAGTTATATTACAAAGAAAGTAATCTAATACACTATATGGTTTTTCAGCATGGTAGTAACATGTTATTGTCACATCAACAAAATTGAAAACTTTATTAGTAAAATGATCCAAAAATTATTTTTCAAGTGACAAATGTCTTAAATTGTTTGAAACAAATGTCGAACGGCTTGAACGATGATTTTGCAAAAGTTGAATGATCTCTAACAAACTAAATCCCCAATATGTATAAAAAAAGAACCAAAAGTTATGCATGAATATCACAAGAAGTAGAGAATAAGAACTCAACACATAATTCTGTGTTGCAACAAAATTTCTCAGATCTCAGTCGCTAAATAAGAGCAAACTGCATTTAATATTTCCTGACTAATGAGTGCCAAGGGAAGAACCATATGCAATATTTTCAATTCTTTCAGAAGGTCACCTCCATGACTCGAACACATGGGAGCAATAAACAAATTGATCACCGCATCAAGACTAATTTTAATATTCTCATTAAAGTAGAGACATGGAAAATAATTATGCCCAAATATTTAGCATGACGTGTAGGACTAGGAAGCATCAAATATCCTTGTCATGAAGAATAGAATAACATAGAAAACTCACCTTTGATTCTATCAGAAACACCTTGCTGTAGAAGCCAAAAAGAACCGCACGCACTGTAAGCACAAAGGTCATTTAACATAAATAAAAGAGACAACTAGAATAATGAAAATGAGCTACATGCACTAATGATTGACCTACATCCGTTGACAACAAAATTCATCAGGTGGAAAATCTTTTGCGTTGTCCAGCCATACTCCGGTACCCTTCCCTGAATGCGGATGAGTTGTACCTGTAAATAGCACCCAAAACAAATTGTTCAAGGATTGATCTAGAAGACAAATTGATACTGAGAGGTCAAACATCTATTCGATTTCATTCTAACATTTCTTTCTGTTTTGGTATGTCTCTCTAGGCTTTGTGCTCTAAAGCTCTCTTTTTTCAGTGAGAATACAAAAAAAAAATCATGCCTGTACCAACAAAGTCAGATTATATTGTTTTGTTTTTAAAGAGGAGAAAAACAAATTATATGCATATGTGTACGCTCTGAGCACAACAGTTCAAAGAACGCTCCTTTCAGAACAAATGAACCAACAGCTCGCGCTCTTTGGAACCTCAAATCTTTAGGGCGGACTGCTGGATGATTAACTAATGGAGATTCAACGCATTGCCTTGTCCCCATCTTCTTGTATCACTCCACTGCAATCTTAAAGTAAAGCTCCAATCAAATCGAACCCAACGCATAATAATCTAAAGCATCAACCCCCAGGGCAACTCGAAAACAACGAGATTCCGGCCATTCCCGCCAAGGAAGAAAAAAAACTTAGGTAGCAAATACGAAGAATAGAGGGGGTAACACGAAGCAAGGTGCTCACCAGAGCGACGAGGGAGACGGCGGCGTAAGCGGCGCAGAGGGTGTAGAAGAGTCCCCGCTGCCAATCCTCCGAGCCATCGATCTCCTCCCACCAGGACATCCCGTTCTCCGCGGGCGCAGACGCGGCGTGCCGTCCGGCGAACTCCGCCGCTGCCCTCCTAATCGCCGGCACCATTGAATTGAAGCCCTTTATGGCAGAGGTAGTTTTCTGCTCTTGGCTTGCGGGGTTTTGAGATGAGAGAGAGAGAGAGATGAGACGTGGCGACAAATAGGGGTGGTGACCAGGGTACACGTGGCCTAATTATATAGGATGTTGTTCGTGGTGTGTGTGTGTGTTTGTTGTTGCCTCGAACAAGTTGGATACGTGTTGATTTGACAGCAGGAATTGGGTTTTGGGGCTCGGTCTTCATCATCTTTGTACTGTTCGGATCATATTCTTCTTTTTTCTTATATCTCCTTTTATAATAATAATAATAATAATAATAATAATAATAATAACTAATACTAAGTATGCGATTTAAATACTAAATTAATTATTATATAGTTAAATTCGATAAAAAAAAATATTAAATTATTATAACTTTAATTAGATCATACGAACTCATAAAAATAAGTAAACTCAAATAACACTTCATCAATTTGAATGATCGATTTTTTTACGTTTTCTAATTTGAACTTAACAATTCATATGCAAAAGCATTCAAAAACAAATATATACCTTTCAATATATATATATATATAATAATAATAATAATAATAATAATAATAATAATAATAATAATAATTTTGAATTTTCTATGATCATTACAGAATAATTTAAAAGAAGATATTTATATAGATTACACTTACAAGAGTCTAGTTTTTGGTAAAATTTGTAGTATCTAAATCTTAATTGTTATGAATTTTATAACTTGCTTCACTCAATCTACTAATTTCAAAGTTGATATCAAATTGATGTTGTGAAGTCCATGAAATGAAATCCTTAGTGATACAATTGTACTTATATATGCATTACAAGTGCTTTGGGACATATTATATATGGATTCATCAAATGAATAAATCACTAATGCTATCATAAGTATCATGCATTTACATTATATTCATGCATTTGCATTTTCTCTATCGGGATGATATGTTTTCTGCAGGGACGATATGAAATTCCTCGAAAGGGATTATATGATATCCTAAGGGATAATATGTTTCCTCGGCAAGGATGATATGATATCCCAAGGGTGATATGATACCTCTGGCAGATGGTGATATGACATGTTGTATACATGATTGCACAAGTGCATGACATATTACATTATATGATATAGACATATGATATGTTGGTGATAATACATATTTCATTTTAACTTGTTATATGATACTATGATAATTGATATATGAATTTTTTTTCTCGAAATGAGTAAATGATAAATCATAGTCTATGAGTTTTCTACTTATTGAGCTGTGATTTGCTCATAATGTGGTTTTTAACATTTTTCAGATCAATAAACCAGTATTGTGGGCGTGCTCTTGGTGACCCTCTGTAGGGATTGAAGCACTTTTTGGACGAGGTATATCTTTTGTATAAGGATATTATATGTAAAAAATATTATATAATGTATAAATATAAAATAGTGTGGATTTGCTCTAAGATCGATACTCTATATTGCCTGTGTTATGAGTATATTTGTTACAATATCCATGTGAAAAATCAAATGAATTATCATATGCTTCTGCCATATTGTATTTTGATCAATCGGAATAGGTTGCAGCTTACGGATCAAACCAAGGCTTGAATCGGAGTCTTGACAGTATGAGTATAAAGAGAAGGAGTTTTTATTGCTTGTCAAGCATTCGATCTAAATAAAAAATTAAGAATGTGATTTCCCCCCAAATCTTGTGCTTGTTATTCTTCTTTCTTGTTGTTGCCGATCAAGAATGGCAGAAGGATTTGAGATGTCATTTTGACATGGTATAAGAGCATCTCCAATGATTCAGCTAAAGCACTTCAATTACCAGTTCTTTAAGTGAATAGGTCAAATCATCATTTCTTTAATATGCAAGTAATCTCTGATAGTTTTAGAATTGTTGATCTCTAGTTGGTTCTGCAAGTTTCCTACCAATTTATGACTTTTGAATCTTGGAGTTTAACAATCCTTATTCAAGTGGATACTTAGTCGACCTCTCGAGTTCTTCTGTGACTTCAATAGATATGTCTAGTTCTCTCTTCTTGAGTGCATCAGATTCTCCAAGATAAGTTCTAATTCCTTATCAACTGGTTGATATGCAAAGCTACTTAATATGGAGTAATGTAATGCATAATGCACTAATGGGAGAAAATAAACAAGGGTTTGCTACCGGATCTTGTGTTTTAGATCAGTTTAGTTCTTTGCATCCATAGTGGAAAAGGTGTAATACTTCGGTGGCTTCATGGATTGCAAGTACTCTTTCAAAAGATTTCAGTTAGCAGTGTTATCAACACCCAAGATGCAATAATAGTTTGGAATGATATGCTTAAGAGGTTTGAAAAGTTAAATGGAATGAGGATTTACTCTTTCAGAGCGAAATTTATACAATTATGCAAGGGCTTCTTCGGTAGCAAAATATTATACAAAGTTGAAGAATCTATAGGAGAAGTTATCAGCTATGGTTCCTACTTTACCATCAACTGGTTTCCTAAAAGATTACCATTCTTATTTACGGCATTAAAAGCTTTATAAGTTTCTAATGGGTCTAAATAAGAGAACTTCATATAGTGAAGCAACAGATACTATTGTCAATATGGTAGGTATCAATTTGCCTTTAGTTAAAAATTCATAGTATTCCTTGATACTTGATACAAAGACATCCAATCACATGACCTTCAGCTTAGATTGGTTAACAAAAAGTTAAACAATTAACAGGAAAAGAACTCTACTATAATACCAATTGGTGAAGTATCATTTGTCACTCATGCATGTTCGTATGAAATCCAGTCAGGCAAAAAGCTGATGAATGCATTTTTTGTCCCTAAGTTTATGTTCAACTTGATTTTGGTAGCACAACTTACTAAAAGCCTTAATTACTCAGTAATTTTTTCTGTTAATACTTGCATCATTCAAGATCAATTCATTGGAAAGGAGAGTTATATTGGTAGAAAGGAGAATGGTCTATACTACTTCGCATGGATGGATGGTTGTTCAATAGTCACTTTTGCAAATTTTGTGGTTGGATTAGCAAAAAATAATAAGGAACTCTGGCGTCAAAGGTTGGGGCATCTTCCTTTTGACAGATCCAAATATATCTCTTCAATTAAAGCTTGTAAGTCAGGAGAGAAAATTTCTTGTTCTATCTGTCCTCTTGCAAAGCAAACTCAATTGTCGTCTAAACCATTTACTAATGCTGAGAGCAGTAAACAAAGACTTGAATTGATACATGTGAATGCTTGGGGGTCTTTTCATAATCCGACTCATGATGGCAATAATTTTTTTTACAATTGTTGATGATTTCAATAGGTTAACCTTGGCTTAATTGATGAAACAAAATTTTGATTGTGGAAATTTTTTACTCGATTTATTGTTTTTGTTGAGTATCAGTTTGATACAAAAGTTAAAACTGTTAGAATAGATAATGGATTTGAAAAATTAACAAGACTTATGATGTGTTTTTCACTACAAAAGGAATTTTGCATCAAAGCATATTTGTATACACTCTACACCAAAATGGAGATTTAGAGAGGAAACATAAAGACATTTTGGAAATTGCAAGAGCTTTACTATTCTAGTCACATTTGCAAAATATTTACTAGGGAGAGACTGATTTAACAACAGTAGATATAGTGAACAGGTTGCCTTCAGTATTAAAAGAGGTTTCAACTTATCAAATGTTTTTTAAAAGAGATTCCAAACCTAAATCAGCTTAAGATATTTTGTTGTCTCTGTTATATGTCAAATAAGCTGATAACAAACAAATTTGATAAAATCACATTACTTTGTGTTTTTCTCAGCTATTATATGGTAGAAAAGGGGTATAAGATACTCAATCTAGATACTAAAAGGATAATGGTGAGTCGGGACATCAGATTTCATGAAGAAGTTTTTCCTCTCATTGCAGAAGGAAAAAGAGACCATTACTTATACATACATATTTAATGATGAGACTTAAAATTTGGTATTCAATAGAACTTCAAGTGATATTGAAACACGACATGCGTTAGAATTGTCAAATTCATCAAGTTCATCATAATGAGAATTAATTTAGAAGTTATACCTATTGTGTCTAATGCTCCTTTTGATACTCTCCTTCTGATACTCCAATTTTCTTATATGATACTCCAAGCTCAGATGTTCAGACTTTAAGTATTTCTGAACATTTATCTCCTCAGGTTATCAATGAAAATAAAAGGGTCACAAAACCTCTAGTTTGGTTATACGATTATATCATAATGGCAGCTAAGTCAAATTGTTCTAATTCTACTATTGCTCATCCTATTGGCAACTCTTTTATCTTATGTTGCTCTTTCTAGCAACTATATAGTTTTGTTAACAACTTTATTAGGAGTTTTGAACCTTATATATACAAAGAAGTTGTCCAAGATAAAAATTGGATAGAATGCGATGGATGCTGAACTAAAATCATTCTAATTGGATAGATGCGAAACTAAAATCAGTGTATAAAGTCAAATTAATTGTAGAAGGCAAAGTAGAGAGATATAAAGCAAAGATCTTAGCAAAGAGGTTTAGTCAAAAGGAGGGAGTAGATTATAAAAAATCATTTTAATCTGTTGCAAAAGTTGACACAATTAGATCTTTTTTAGTCTCTATAACACAAGACAAGTGGCATGTTTACCACATAGAGGTCAAATACCACGTAGAGGTCAATAATGCTTTCTTAAATGGAGATTTATGTAAGGAACTATATGAACCTACCAGAGGGGATAAAAAGACAGGGGAGACAAGGCAAGTATGCAAATTAATCAAGTCTTTGTGTGATCTTAAACAAGCCTCAAGGCAGTGGAACTTAAAGTTCATAAAGATTCTTCTTGTAGTTGATGTGCATAGCAGAAATGATTATTCTCTCTTCACTAAAATAGTAGGGTATTTGTTTGTTGCATTCTAGTTTATGTTGATGAAATCTTAATTACAGGGAACAATATGGAATTTACTACAAAAACTAAAGGAGCATTGCAAAGCCATATAAATATCAAAGACCTAGGTGAAGTCGAATTCTTCTTAGGAATGGAAGTCTTGATATTTGAAAAGGGAATTTTTCTGGCACAAAGGAAATATACATTATAACTCCTTGATGAATTGGGTCTTGGTGGAGCTAAGCCAGCAGGTACACCTTTAAAGCAAAATCTAAAACTCATCTTATGAATATGATCAAGGTGTTCAGAAACACTATAAGGAAGCTTCTTCACATACTCTTTTGGATAATTCTTTTTTTTCAGAAGGTAATTGGGAAGCTGATTTATCTCTCTCACACACTAGGGCAGATATTACATATGTTGTAAATCATCTGAGCCAATTCATGTATAAGCTCAAGCAATCACATTTAGAAGCTATATTTTGGGTTGTTAAATATCTTAAAGGATCTCCTAGCAAAGGGTTGTTCTTCTCTCTTATTCAGAACAACAAAGCTAGTTCCTTTTGTGATGCAAATTGGGCACCATGCCCTTTCACAAGAAGGTCCCTTTCATCCTTTTGTATTCAAGTTGATGGTTCACCTATCTCCTGGAAATCAGCATGTTGTCTCCAACACTTCTGCATAATCTAAATATAGAAGTGTTGCACTTGTTGTTGCTCAGTTAGTCTTGATTGACATGCTATTCACTGAATTGTAGCTACCTCTTCTCAAGCCTATCACAATGAGACGACAATACAAATGTCTAAAAACCTACTGTTTCATGAGAGAACTAAGCAAATAGATGTAAATTGCTATTTTATGCATGAGAAGTTTCTTCAACAGTAAATCAAATTGTAGCATATCTCAACTAAGGAGCAAGTTGATGATCTCCTTACTAAAGCTCTCAATTGTTACCAACATGATAATCTTACTGCCAAGTTGGGAATGATAAATGTCTATCAATTACCAACTTGAGGTGGAGTGTTGAGATGTAGTTGTGTTATTAATTTTTGTTAAATATCTATTATGACACGTTTCACTTAGCAGTTTACTCAGTAGTGTTACAAATAGTCTTCCAACAGCTGCATATGATGTTTTCTGCTAGTTAGTTAGTGACAAGCGCGGGAGTATAAATAGAAGGGGTTTTATCATTGTAAAATGTTCGTTCTGAATAAAAATTTTGAGTGTGATCTCCCCCCCACCCACCACACACACACACCATAATCATGTGCTTGTTCTTCTTCTTTTCTTGTTGATGCAAATCAAGAATGGTAGTTAGAACAGTGAAATTTTTTTTTCATACAAGTATTATTGTTCTCTTTATAATAACTATTTTTTACGATAGAATTGTGTGTTTAGTTTCTAGTTGTTATGTTTGATCTTCATGGTTTATTATTTATCGACTAAAGAACAATTGATGACTACGATGGTTATAATTGCTAGACATTTAAACTTTATCACACTATGGACTATAATGAAATTTAGGAGTCTGCTACAGTTTTGATAGGCTCATTACGACCACAAGGGACGTGCTATGTCAGAACCATAGCGCATAGCTACGGTTGACACTACAACACACGTGCTATGGTGACAACCGTAGCTCATGCTTGCAGGGTTATGGTGGTCAACTAGCACCATCTTCTTTTCTTATTTTATTAGTGTTATTTCCTATTCGAGAAAATAAGAAATTTTTTATTTAATTATTAATATCAATTGAAAATAGAGTCAATAAATTAGAAACGAAGTCGAAGAATTATTAATTACTTATTCAAATTAATTAAAAACAAAGCTGATAATTTTTTTATTTATTTATTGTAACAAAATCAAGAAAATCTCATTTATTTATTTGCTTATTATTTATGTTTGTTGTAGGATCTGGAATGGCACCAAGAGGGGGGGGG
>LTAE01004092.1:0-18801 GCA_001647135.1 Pontederia paniculata | reverse complement strand
GACCGTCTGTGCCTCCTCCTCCATATACACTCCCTCATAATACTGGTCGACCTCTCCATATCTTTGGTCGACCGTTTGTGCTTTTCTACTACTCATATGAACTCCTCCTCTGATACTGGTCGACCGCTTATATCCTTAGGACGCCCACTGCACACATATGGTTCTTCATGATATATATTATGTGTGCAATGGTCGTCCATTCTTTTAGCTCAGGTCGATCGCTGTACTGAACTTGACTATATCATGTTACAGAAATTAGCTCAAACAAGTTCATCAGTACAGGCTGAGTTCACTTACAAATTTGTGATCATTCAAAATATTCTCGGGATCCTAGATTCAACATTTGTTAGTTATAATTCAATTATTAAGTTATAAATATATAGAGAATTATTGTTATGATAATTTATTCTAATTAATTATTAATTTAATTTATTTGGATTATTTTTATTTGAACTAGTTTACTATCCATTCTTATCATGATTTTGATAACATTATTTCAAATTTGAAATCATCCTAATATTATTTATAATTGGAGTATCAATTCCAATAGTATCCTTAAGATAAAATTATTCTTGTTATAATTCTTATGAATCTCAATAATTTATCGTCATGTATGACTTCATGATTTGTTCTGATCCATGTGAGTTTATGTATGACTTGGAAGTTTCTCAAGACTGTTTTAAAGATTTATAGTTTACTCAAATGATATCATGACTTTTGAATTCATCAAACTCAAAAGATAGCTAATAGGCTAATAAAGACAAATACCACAATACGAGAGATGTCATACTATATCTATGCATTGGAGTTATTATTATCGATTTACTGATACCGAGGTACAAATAGTGTAATTGAAGACAACACAATGAAAGGTCTGATGAAGGAAAAATACCATCACCATTGTTTGTGTGAGACTCTCCATCTCGTCAATAAAATGAATTCCACACAAAATGTGTGATGCACCCTTCCCTAAGAAAATAGCACTTGTCGTGGCTTGATCCCCATTGACCTACCAATATATTGATGTATTTTTTTCTTGCCATATCTTATAAAGTGAAGAGCTCTTCCACTTAAAAAAATCGAAGAATTTGAAAGAACAACTTTTCATGATCATTGTTATTGAAGAAAGAATATCGACATATGATTATTACTATAAAATTGGCATCAAATGATTAGAGAACATTGACTCAATGATTAGTATTGTCCATTGATTGCCATTACTTTATCATTTATTGACTCATATGATAAAGAGTAGATTAAAGACTATATTGTCCACCAATTTGATTTTGTATCATCACATTACTCCATGTAATTCACATGAAACATTTATGCTCAATTGAAGTTTATTCATTATGTTATGCTATTGAACGATCATTGATTTATAGACTCCTATTATTGATTCTATTACATCCTATTGAACTATCGATCATATGCAAATGTACCTCCATTGATCATTAACTTAAAGTAATGAGGATGAGCTACTAATTCCCACCATTACCTATATCATTTATAGATGATTTCATGATATTCCACTGAATTACCGATTAAACTTGATGTTGTTCTACCTTCGGTCTATCTTGACATATAGATAGTTCTATTGTTACATTTAGTTATTGTTTGATAAAGAAAATGCTATGTTTGTTCTAAAATGAATAATCTATGTTCATTGGCGTTATTCACATGAGCTTTTGAAAAGCTTACGGGAGAGGACCTCCACTGATAGTATGTGCGGCAATGAAGCTTTGGTTGCTATTGGACATGACTATGGATTCCTTTTTATTATCATTATTTTTATATGATGTGTAGAGCATTGAGTTGTAATAATGCACTAGTCTGGTAGCTATTTGAAGTGTGTACTTTGAAGTCACACTTGGAATGATTGTATTAGTTTACTACTAGCTTCCGCATCTTAGGTGTGAGCACGGGACGAGAAACATGATTGTCCGGATCTGAATCGACCTAATATTTTGGATTTTTTTCTCGGACCAATTAATATCCGGGTCGGGATCGGGTCAAGGTTCAAAAAACTCGTTATAATTAGGGTCAAAATTGGATTATTATATCAAATACCCGGTTGACCCGACCCAATATTCTAGTACAATAGAAAAGTAATATTAATATCATCTATTCAATTATTATTTCTTTTCGATAAGTATATATTCAATTATTATTTCTTTTTGATAAGTGTATATTCAATTATTTGATTATAGTAATATTAACTTATCATATTTGGTAATATAATTATATGTCTATAAAGTTTGGTACATATAATTGAATTATATGTTATAAATATGATAATATATTTTTATATTTAAATAATTTTAGAAATAATTTAAGATAAACGAGATGTTCTGATCTAATTTTTAATTCAAGTCGGGACGTCTGGTCGGCCAAACCTAAAATGTATGGGTGACAGATCGGCCCTATCTCGATTGTAATCGAATCGGGAACGAGACTTATGTTCTATTTTCGATAAAAGATGGATTGGGACCTGGATGAACTCATTCCCGGTTCATACCTGGTTATGCTCACCCCTGGCGCGTCTATTATAATTATATTTCACTTATATTTTTTTTATGCTTTCACTGATGTGTCACTTATGTTGATCGATCATGGTCAAGAAAAAAGATCAAAGTATCACCTACGAAAGAAGACTTTGCCATGTGGTGAAGGCAGAATTTCAGGGTGTTACACCTTGCATGCATATTTTCCACTACTTGGTCGTTAATTATCTTTGTTAAGTTGCCAATAGGGTGTTACGCCTTGCATGTATATTTTCCACTACTTGGTCGTTAATTATCTTTGTTAAGTTGCCAATGTGATTTTTAAGGACAAGATTATGGAGCACTTTCTATGTGAAATATAAAAAGAAATGGTTTCCAATACAACAAATTATCAAAAATGTCATCGTGAAAATCTAGTCTACACATTCAAAACTTCTTTCGATTCTTTCTATTATAATCTCGAACTCATAAAGACATAAACCATAACTAGTAGCGAAGAGAAGAAAAAAATACTTAAAAGTTTCCTAACCCGTTCATAAATAATATTAGCATTTATGTTAGGAAAGACAACTAATGTGAAGTGGTCACCTGCATGACAAATTAACTCACTGGTTGATGGGATTTTTCGAGAACAAGTAGAAGATCACATAGAGAAAACGCAGAAAAATAGAGAACACACATAGATTTACCCAGGTTCACCCTTTTGAGAGGGCTACGTCCTGCAAAGAGATTTCACTATATTCTTGTTTTTTCGTTACAACCGCTCAACATCAAGTCTGAAATAAGAGCAATATATATGGGTCCAAAACCCTAACAAATAGTAAATCTCTTAATCTCCATCATACGTGCCAACTTAAATAAAAGCTCAAACCCGTTTAGGTTTCGGGGGCGCTGCCCCCGAACCCCCGCCCGCTCATCGGCGAGCGGAACCCCCGTCGGGGGCGGTGCCCCCGAACCTCCTCTTTCTGCGCATAAGGGTTAGATGTCGTTGGGTAATACTCCAGTTCCCCTAAGCTCACGTGGGCGTATCCAATGTGAGAAACAAGAGGCCCTGAAGTATTCACCAACTCCAACACTGGTGACATGATTAGTTTATAGATGGCCCTATAGTAGATGCCACAGAAATTATCTCATAGTATATTAAGATATTCATAAGTCATTATGCTCGATTTTTAAATCTCCTTCGCAAGATCTTGACAATATTGTAACAACGTATAAAAAAATAATGTTAAAAGATACATCATATTCGGTCAAAATACTATTAGTTCAAAGGAGTGGTAAGAAGCTCCTCCCCACTTAAAAGAGGTCTCGAGTTCGAATCTCGTGGATGCAATAGTTTTTCATTGGGAGCCTCGGCCATCAAAGGCAGGTGTCCGAGATTAGTCGGGTGCTAATAGCTCCGGATACTATGGGGCAACAAAAGAAATACTACTAGTTTAATTCAGCAACTAATACAATATTTTAACGCAGGCTTACATGATCAATGCATGATTCATGACACACAACATATGCATTAAAACTAAAGACTTGAAACAAAGAGACGCTGAAGCTGACGAAAATGGAAATTATGTTAGCAAAGCAAAGTTTCCAACAACTGAAAGGTGCTGCAAGATTCTACCAAAATCACAGATCCATCTTGAGGACATGTAGTTACACTTTGGGCAAACGAGTAACAACTTGTTTTCTTATACATAAGGAAGGTATCATCAGAGATTATTCAAATCCGTGAATAAATATCAAACTTGAACTAACTTGTTATCTTCCACCTGAGAGTTCAACTGCATCTTGGTTATTCATGGAATCCTCACCCCAGTTAAATGTCCTTATCCTTTCATATTCTTGCCTGCGCGTAACTTCGACTTGCTGCCACTCTTCCCATCTTGCAGCCAGCCCCTCCCCTTCTAGCATCCGGACCACTTCCGACATCGTAGGTCGGTCCTCCGGTGATTGCTGGGTGCAAAGCAGAGCAACTTGGATGATCATCTCCACCTCCTGGCCGTCGTAATTGTCGCTCAGGTTGCGATCAACAATTGAATCCAATCGCTTTTCCCTTTGCAACTTCTTGACCTACAAGCAGTCAGGCACAAAGAGTGTGATGTAGCTGTAATTATAATCTCTACCCTCTGGAAAATGTCAATGTGATGTGATGAAATGATGTTACTGAATCTAATTCACTAAAAATAATATAAAATATCCAATATCCTTCAATCTTCTTCTATATTTTCTTTTCTTCATATAAAAAAGAATACATCTATTAGGGAAAAGCAAATAAAGAAGCCAAAAAGGGAGATATAAGTAAATTGGCTTATCTTCTGATAGGCTTTGGCTTATAGGAAGGTTTTGTCTTCTAATACCAGAATTTTAGGCCACAACAAATGTAACAATCTCATAAAAAGTAATATAGCATTTTCAGATGAGCATTCTGTCATGTGGCGGGGTGTGAACTTAAAGGCGTTACAACAAATGTGTTGAAATAGTTGGAATTGGTAAATGAAAGGAAAACATTGCTTGCGGTCAGGGAACTTACATGGTCGAGCAAAAGTACATCATCTTCTTCCTCCAATCGTGAAAAGTCTATTGCACGTTGTCCAGTAACAAGCTCTAGAAGCATAACGCCATAACCAAACACATCAGTCTTCTCGGACGATTTTCCAGTTGACAGATACTCTGGTGCTATGTGACCCATTGTTCCACGAATTTGAGTAGTGACAGATGTCTTTCTCACATCTACTAACTTCGCTAAGCCAAAATCCCCAACGACCGCTTCAAAATCTTCATCAAGCAATACATTAGCAGCTTTGACATCACGGTGAATAATCTTAGGATTGCAATGTTCATGGAGGTATTCCAGTCCACGAGCTGTGCCTAGAGCCACTCGTTTCCTCAAAGACCAAGCTAACACTGGTTCCCCTTGTTTGAATTCTGTAATTATCAAGATGTTAAAACCCAATATCAGAACAAAATGTATAAGTCCATATGTCATATTGTACAATTCAGTTTTTTCTCTATGATTAACTGTATATATCTAAAGAATTGATGATTGTTAAATTTTGAACACTCGAGAAATCATATTATTGCATTAGGCAGAATATCCACCATATGAAGTCAACATCTATAATATCTAGCTTATAACAAAACATGGTTAAGCCAACTAGGAAACGAAGTAATGGAAGTCCAAATGAAAGAATGCAACTCCTCAAAAAGAATATGACAGTTGTTATAGCAGGACATCACAGTTAGAGGAAAGATAACAGAAACGAAAACCCAAATCATTAGTTAAAACTGTATGTAATCTGCAATCTGTTCCATTGATTTACATACTTAGAGCCATATAATTGCAGGTAAACATATTTTGCAATTGATGATTCTGCATATGTTGTTTATCATACAGCTATAGTTTTGATAGCAGGACATCACAATTACAGGAAAGATAACAGAAATGGAAAACCAAAGCGAAAGTTATTACTTTATGTAATATGCTGTACATACCATTGGCTTTAGATACTTGGAGACATGTTAGTAAGTAAACATGTGCTGTACTAACCATCAGAACTTTTGTTCATAGTCACAGAAGAGAATAATACCTCGTAAACGATAAGCGACACTCAGATTTAGCATAAAAGGATAGACAAGAAGCCGCTCCGTAGGCGTAGTACAGAATCCAATCAGCCTCAAAAGATTTTTGTGAACAGCAACACTTATCAGCTCCACTTCACGTAAGAAGGCAGCTTCCCCTCCAGGACTTTCACAATCAGTTAGCCGTTTTACAGCAATTTTTGTGCCATCTGGAAGCAATCCTTTATATACTTTTCCAAAGCCTCCTTGCCCAAGAACATTTTTCTCACTGAAGCTATCAGTAGCAATTTGCAATTCCCTCCACGCAAATCTTTTCAGTTGTCCAAACGCAATTTTACGGTCATCTTCGCCTGGGTACGATGAGATACTGGTGTGTTGTCATCATAAGAATATCACAAGATACCCTACAGTAATCTTCTACGCATTAACATGATCTCCAGAGAGCAACAGAAAAATAATACAATTAAAAGAGTGGAAGACAAGAATCATTCATGACTTCATTCTCTTGCCTTTTCCACTTTCATATTTGCAGCATGAAAATTAATCTTTAAGTATTGGGAGTCAATCCTCAACCTTTTACCAACCACCATTATGATATTTTATGGGAAATGATTGGTTTGTTCATTCCATTATGATTCATCTGGAGCCGAAACAGAATCACTAAAACACTAAAGAACAACAACTGCTGGAAACAGGATGTGGATTTTTAGAGAAAAGGAATTTTCATACACAAAGGTCAGGGTACCTGCAACATCTACAAAAACCTCCTGCTTGTGACCTTTTCTCCTTTCATTCCACGAAATAAATAGAGTCCCTATAATAAGGACACCAATTACTCCTCCAATACTTCCCAGCACAACACCTATCTTGGAACTGCGTGAACTTCCTGCCAAGCACTAGTGCATCACATACAGCGCCAAAAAAAAAAAGGAAAATCCAAGAAACACGCTTTTTGGTGGTAAAAGAAACCCAAAAATCTACCTGGAGAAGACATTACTGATGCACAAGGATGTGAAAAATTTGTGTCGCAGTTTAGTTGGTTACCTGTAAAGCTGCATCAAAATAATCCAATGAGATCAAACATCACAATTGGACCACTTACATCCAGCACTTTCTTACAATCTGTTCATACTTGTATCTGACTACTTGAAATAGTGCATCAGGTATCTGACCGGAAAGATCATTGAATGCTAGGCGACTGCCAAAATGGTGAAAATTATGAATGTCAATAAAAAGGAGAAAAGCCTCGAAATAGATTGTGCATAATATCAATCCTACAAGTTCATAAATAGTCAACAACATAGTGATAATACAGAGAAAAAAAGTTATCTAAAGAATGAGTGTGTGTTAAAACAGAAAATAAGCAAACACTTACATATCGTTTAAGGCCACAAGGTTAGAAAAAGATACAGGAATCTCTCCAGAGAGATTATTTTGGTCCAAAAACCTGATTACAGGAGCACATATACAAAAGATAATGAGGTTATTTGGGTAACCTCATGAAAGTTTAGAAATAATTGAAGTTGTGATCCTACTGACAACTTCTGAAGCTTTGACAACTTGCTAAGAGAAGCTGGTATTTGTCCACTCAGACGATTATTCTCCAAATCTAAACTTTGCAAACTAGAGAGATTTCCAAATTCCTCAGGTATTCCACCAGTTATCTCGTTATCTGACAATGACCTGCAAAATGCACCAACTATTTAGATGCTGAATTTGAAGACTTATTTACAAAATAGCTCAGCACATATATAATGATGCTCATATAAACTCATATATACAGATACATGTGTACGTACATAGTCAAGACATTTCTATAAAGATCAATGTATATAAGGTAGCACTGTGTCTTACTGAGTTTGCTCATCTGAAGGCATCTTATACTTATTAGTTAATTACTACATAAGGTAATTGGACTCAGAAATAGGAATAGTAGCCACCTTAACCTGAAAATGCTGCAGTTTCCACGATAATTGATTCCCCACACACATTTTGTGGCTTTAATATTTCTGATCCCGGATGGACTAATTATCAATTGTATTATAATCTTACTTAACAACCGAAAGGTAAGCACGAAAGATAAATAAGAAGACCTCATGATGGCAAACATTAAGAGATAGCATTTATGATTTATTGTAGAAGTTCTGGGCAATTTCTCAGGAAATATGCACTTTCTCCTACTATGATTTTTAGGATCACAAGAAAAGCAAACAGATGAAGAAATAAAACCTTCAGATCCATAGTTAATTCTTTACAATGAATCTGTTTCAACTGTTTAGATACTGATAATTTTGCAAGATGCATTAATGGAAAATACAAATCTTTATCGGCACAGGCTACTTACAAGAGGTTCAGATACTGCAATTCCCCAATTCTTGGTGATAATGTTCCATTGAATCCCATGGCAGACAATGATCTGAAGAACAAGCATCAAATTCATGCATCACCATCAAGCAATGAATTATATTAAAGCGTAAGAAACTCGAAGTAAACTGGCATAAACAATAAATTATTATTTTAATACAAAGAAAAGATGAAAAGGAAAGAAAAACAACTTACACTTGAATGACGTTGTAGTTACTATCACATCCAACTGAGCTCCAGGTGCAAGGGTTGACTTGATTGATATTCCAATCTGAAAGCTGATTAGAATTTGCATTTAATTTGTTCTTCATGTCATATAATGCATCTCCTGGATAAAGAAAAAGTGCAAAGAACCTTAGAAACTTCAAGCATTCACAAGTATGGAACAAACTTGCAATATGAATAACTTGCTGGGCAAAACATGTACAATTATTTTCTCAAAAAAAAATGTACAATTATGTAAAAGTAGCCAATTAAGAAATATGAAAACTCAAACAAAAGTAGTATCTTAATTTGTTTCATCTCAGCACATGTTCTTTGATGCAGGAAGACTCCTATTAAACTAGGAATCCTAGAATTTAGTTTGCTTTAATTTTGTTTTTTTTATTTTATTTCCTAGTCATAAAGGAACATAATGTTTTTTTTCCTAGAAGTAGTAGAGTCCTAAATTCCTATTCTCGGTATGATTTTAACCTTTGGAACCCTACTAAAGCAAATATTCGGGTGAAGAATTTTTCAAATTCAACGATGAATCAATAAAGTTATCTTCTTCAGAACTTTAGGTTCTTGTTTGCAGAGATTCATCTCTTGCTGGTTATTTTTGAAGGTTGATTACTTTGGTCAACCTTGTTTCGGATCATCATCAACGCTCGTTAGTCCGAAATTTAAAATTTTGAATCATTACCACGATCAACAAAATTATTTTTGTTGTTGTCCTGCATCATTCTGGAGAACTGACACTAAAATATGGAACTCCTCTTAAGAGATGCATCACTGCTAATCCTTATAATTGACCATATACAATTATGGAGCAGAGAATGCAAGGAAACCAGTTTCCAATCAGTTTGTTGTATAGTTTTTTGAGAGGGAATCAGTTTGTTGTATACTCTATATCCAAGAAATTCTGATATCTCGTCTAGAATTCAAGACAAGGTGGAACTTAAAACCAGCCCTCAACTGATCAGTTGATACGCATATGGCAAATACAATACACACACATATACGCATACATACATATGTACGTACACTACATACATACATACATTACATATAACCAAACATATAATAGTCCTGTCAAGTAACAAGAAGGACAATCTTTTTAAATATGTAAAGAAAAATACAACGGAGGTGCATAATTTGAAAGAAAACAGAAAGATACAATAACACAGGTGAAGACTGACAATGAAATGAAAGAACTACTGAATTCTCTAAACTTATTTGAATAGATGGAAGCCTACTATTTCATAAATGTGGAATAGAAGGCAAAATTGGGTACCTTGACGATCGGACGCAGCAACAAAATGTGGCGCAGCCAGCATACAAATTATAGCAAGCACCTTCATCATTGTAATCATCCTTACTTTGTGGTCAATTATCTGTACAAGGTTGCATAAAAGCTCGTTATTTTAAGAAAAAGACCACAAAGAGAAAGCAATTGTATCCTCGGAGACTAGCTGTTCATCAGTACCTATAAAAGAAAATAGAAAACGTTAACTTAAAATGCAATCTCAAACATGTCACATTACTTGGCCTACCATGAAACTGAAGAGTAACTTCAATATTTCAATATTGAACTTCTCCCAGCACAAATAACATATAGCAGTAGTCAAAGCAAAAAGTCGTCTATTTCAAACTCATTTTAACTAACAACACAAAGGGATAATGAACAAGAACAAGTATAAACCATTTCTTCACAAGTTGTTCACTACAGGTACTTTCTCTAAAGAAGGCAATCACAATCAGCACGCAAACAATGGCCACAACCTCGCTGGTGAACTTGCTAAGTGTTGCTTAAAACAAGAGATACTTAACTCAACTCTCTGAAGTGTCAGCAAACATCGAGTTACGTATAAACGGATGTGACCCTCCATATACCTTTTCAAAACAGCTACTTAGATCACTGAAAAATGCGAAAAACCAATCTTTGTAATCCATTTCTACCAATTGAATCATAAGACAACTCCAGAGGCAAGAGAACAATAGCCCCAAGCTTTTCCTACATAAATACATGTTTCTTTGCACAGCACTTAAGAAGTAATTCAGTAAACTTATAAGGCACAAAGCTTGTCAGAAATCAGATAAAAGAAAAGTACAACTCAGTATGAAAAACCAAACAACATCCGACATAAACAAGAAGCAATCTTTATTACCTTCTAAGCCGCTCGGAACCCAAAAAATGATCGAACAGCCAGTTATTTCCATAGATCTCTCATAATCGTCAAGAAACCCCATAGAAATCGAGCAGACGCAATCGATAGTTTCATTCAAAACGCTGAACAACTAGAGAGCCAAACCATATGTGGTTGTTGTAAAGTCTTCAACAAGAATTAAACTTTAAGTCCGGAGAAAAAGTTGAAATTGACACCTCTGGACAGGAGAAGCCAATCCATTAAAAAGGATATGTATCCAACTGTTTCTAGAAATCGCTGCACAGCAAGCTCACATGATCGGGAACAGAATCTTATCAGCTTCTAAAGCTGGTGTTGTCTCAAAGCCCTTTACTCGTAGAGTGACTAAGGAAACCAAAAACAGGAAGAACAAGAAGGAAGAAAAATGAAAATTTTCAAAGGTACGAGTTTTAGTAAGAACTTTTTCCCGGTTACAGCAACGAACATTAATAATGGCAGCTGAGTGGAATAATTAAATCCGATGTTGCAGTTCGGCCGGCGGTATATATATATAGCCGGCCGAACTTGACCCGAGAATATTGTATATGTATCGATGGGTTTGGCCTAATCTTTTTCATTCGACAGAAATACCAAACTACACTTCATGTTTTGACCAACAAAAGAATAATCTAAAATAAATAATCCTTTCTTTGAATATGATAATTGATGTAAAAAATGTAATGTATATTAAGTACTGAATATAAGGTATACATTTTATAAAATAAAAAATAATAATAAAATAATAAGTTGGAGATTGGGCTATATTATAAATAGACCCCTTAAGAGGACAAAATAAACTTTTTGACTTTTCTCTTCAAAACTCTAGCCGTTAAGAAATTATTTTTTCTCTTTTCCCTCGTCAAGAAGAAAGGTAAGATCTAAAAGAACTTAAAAATCTGCAGTGATTTTTTGCTCTCCCTAACCCCCTAATATGTACTACATCCGTAAGAGATCGTGAAGGGGAAGAACGTGATAGAGATTCAGGAAATTGAGAAAGAAGAACTAGGGCACGAAGGACAAAAGGAAAAATCTTACAAACAAGGTATGTAACAAGACGGATCCCTTTAGAATGAGTTTTCATGATAGATCAATGCATGTTATGTTTTATTATGATATTATGACAAATTCTATATGATGATAATATGCCTTGAGATTCTGATTTTTTATTCTCTATGATGAATATATGATGTTTATGCCCTAGAAAGGTTTTATTCTATATGATGTGGATTGATTAGAGATAGACCTTTATATGAATGTAAGATGTATATGATGTATATTTTAAGGCCGAAAATTGTAGAAAACGTAGCTTTATTGATCCTCATATAATGATATACATATAAGAAAGAATCTCGAAACTGTTCAGAGAAGAAAAGGGGCGAAATTCTCCTAGGAATTTTCCCTCACGACTGTGACGGACATGTCACGGGCCGTGGCGGTGGCAGTCGAGGAAGATGACCTTCGGTCACGATCGTGACAATAGATGATAGGATAAATCACCCTCGGTCACGACCGCCTGACGTCGAGTTGTGAACACGGATCAACCGTGATCCTCAAATGTGAACGGTCACGGACGTGTCATGTGTCACGAGCCGTGACCATAAAACTTAGACCGCCTGTTCGGTCACGACCGTGACAAGTTTGTCACGGGTCGTGACCATGTTGAATGACCATTCGATCACGGCCGTGACAAAGTCTTCACGTGCCATGACAGACCTATCACGGGTCGTGACCTCTATTTTCCAAGTTTAATGCATGTCGAAGCTTTCCTATTCTAAGCATATATGTTGTAGAATTCTTCTGTAATCTTAAGGACTAACATGTGGACAAGATAAAGGGTTAACCATCTTCACAAAATTAATGATGAGGTCGTCATGCATTGAATGTTTAGGAGTGACAGAGTTAATGATGATGAGGGATTGGTAGATCAACTGCTATCTAGTTCCTGTTGCCTAACCTTCTCTCCGCCTTGCAACAAATGAATTTCTCGGGTATCCTTTTCGGTCGTGGCCTATACACCCCCAGTGACCTATTGGCGAAGCCTCTAGAGACTCATGAGCCACTCAAAGTTATTAATGGGATAAGAAGAATTTAAGAAGATAATCACGTGGCTAATAATTGCATTGAGCATATTGCATTAGCGGTTAAGGAATGATGATTATGTATGGTATATATATATATGTTAATTTCAAAGAAAGTTAATGAAAAATGCAAAGTTTATGATGAAAGAATTCAATGACGATGAATGATAGCAGAGATGTAAATGATACCCTCATGCAAGAAAAGTATGTTATGATGAAAGATGATCTATGAAAGAAAATATATGAAAGGTATACATGATATTTTATGATGAACCTTATGCTATGAATAATGATATTTAATTATGACGATGTAGTTATACTCATGTTTTTTATTTTATCATGAAAATTATCTTTCTATTGCGCCTTACATATCTGAGCCTTATAGCTCATGGTGGATTTGTTTTTCCTCGTGCTTTGGATCCTGCAGGTCAGCCATCTAAAGTGTCATGGTTGCTGGTGGTGCTAGTGGTGACAAATGTTCGTGATGATGATGCTTGCACATGAGTAATGGTCCATAATATGATGTCTATCAGTCTAGTCTCTTTTGTTCAGTTGTAATAAGGAAAGAAACTATTATGTGATGTGAGACTATGAGACTTTATGTCATGTAAGCTTTCCGCATTTAAGTTTTATGAACAGTTATGGTTTTATTTACTTTATGTATTCCGCATTTAGTTGACTAGTCTTAGTGTCAATCTTAAAGTCAAAGAATAGTATGATGTGTAACGCACTCAGGAGGGCATTCTGCCACGTTGCGAGGTGGTCTTCTGGTGGCGTTACAGTTATGGTATCAGAGCCTAAAGTCGAAACTCTTTTGATGTCCCCAGTGTAGTTAGAGTCTCATATGCAAAGCATCACAAACCGTCACAGCACCAACCAGAAGTAAGTTCCTTTTTGTAAGGAATTTTAATTATTATGATTGATATGATTGTGTTATGGTATGTATTAGATGCCTCCCAGACGTGCTGCTTACTGGCGACCAAGAGTCAACCAAGTGGAGGATGAGGCCCAGAGTGAAGTCCAGGATAACATAGCACCAGTCAATCAAAGGAAACAACAAGCCTTTGGGAATCAAGCGCAGCAGCAGGCCCAAGCAACTAAGAATTTCCAGCATTTCCTTAAGTTTTTGTAGGATCTAGATGTCACCAAGAGGGGGAGTGAATTGGTGTATTAAAGTTTTTCGACTATTTCTAAAAATGATTAGTTAAGTTATATTAGCGGAAGCACATAAATGCGAATATATGCAAGAAGAAGAACAAGAAACAAACAAGCAAACAAACAGTGGTTTGTTGACGAGGTTCGGTCGAACTCCTGGCCTACGTCCCCACTCTGGTCTTCTCGAACTCGAGACCTCTGAAGATCACTAAACTCCTTCTTCAAGGGCGAATGCTCCCTTACAACTTCTCCTTTCTTTCTCAGAGGACAATGAGACAACCTCTTACAAGTTCACTCTTGAACTCACACTTCCTTCTATCCTGGATTCTTCACTCGAATCACAGAAGGAGGAACTAAGGCTTTTTCGCTCAAGAACTCACTAGTTAATTTTGCCAAAGTTACTTCCCAAGACTCTTGGGATTACAATATTTACTCGGCACAAACGACCTAATCTGTCACTCAGAAAACTAGTCGTTAATGCAAGTACAGTACACTTCACCTACCCCTCGGTCGCCCACTGCTCCTGCCTCGGTCGACCGCTACTCTGGTGAAGTCTTCACTTGAACTACCGTCTAGGCCTCGTTCGTCCACCGTTCACCCTCGGATGTCCGCAGTTCAAAGTCTGAAGCCTTTTTTCCTCAATCAAGCTCCTTCGATCGTCCGCCAAACCTTTGGCCGACCGATCTTGACTTGAGTTCACTTTTTCAACTTGTCTATGGTCGTCCGCTGATTGCACGCCAATCTTCTCGGACGTCCACTCTTCAGTTGAGACTTCGGTCAAGCTCCTTCGGTCATCCGCGCTTCTTCTTCGGTCGATCGATCTTGACCCATTCCAACTTCAACTCATCTCTGGTCGTCCATTGATTGCACATCAATCTTCCAGGATGTCCACTCTCGAGTGAAGCCATATGTCAAGCTCCTTCGATCGTCCGCCCATCCTAGGGTCGCCCGACTTGACCTTGTAGCACTTTCTTCAACTTCTTTGATCGTCCGTTGATTGCACGCCAATCTCCTCAGACGTCCACTCCTGTAGTTGAAGACATCTGTCAAGCTCCTTCGGTCGCCCGCACTTCACCTTCGGTCGACCGACTTGACATGTACCAACTCCTTCAACTTCTCTGATCGTCCGCTGATTGTACCCCAATTACTCGAACGTCCACTTTTGGAGTTGAAGGCCTTTGTCAAAGATCCTTCGGTCGCTCGCACTTCACCTTCGGTCGACCGACTTGACTTGTGCCAACACCTTTGGCACCTCTGTGGTCGTTCGTTGATTCTCCCTGAATCCTTCGAACGTCCACTTCTCTTCCTCTAGGTACTTCGGGCGTCCGCTCATTCTACACTGAGATCCTCGGACGACTACTCCCTCTTCAGTCAATACTTAGGTCGTCTGCTCACTTTCCAATGAGATCCTCGGACGTCCGCGAAACATTCTTCTGACACACTTCGGACGCCCGCTCATTTCCATTGAGATCCTCGGACGTCCATCAACCTTTCTCCTAACAAGCTTCAGACGTCCGCTCATTTCCACTAAGATCCTCGGACGTCCTTTCTTCCTTCTGACATTCTTCGGACGTCCTTTGACAGCTCATCAGATTCCTTGGACATCCACTGTTTCTTCTATCAGATGCTCTGGTTGACCGCTGCTTTGTCTCTTCAGCCTTCGAACGAATTATATCTCCTCATCGGTCGTCCGTTCCTCCTTGGATCGTTCGTTCTTCATCTGTTGTACTGCTGGTGTAGAACATTCGGTCGCCCACTGTTCTTCATCGGGCGACCTTCCCTGTTCATCCTTGTCTTCGGTCGTCCTCTCAATATCTTTGGTCGACCGCTCAATATTTGACTCCACTTCTTTGATCTTTGCTCTTCACATCGGTCGACCACTTTACATCCTTTGGACGACCGCTGCACACATAGGGTTTTTTTTGTTATGTCTTCAATGTGCATAGGTCGTCCGCTCATCAACTTCGGTCGACCTATCATTCTCTTAACATGTCTGTAAGGGTACTGAAGTTGTAGTTGAGGCGGAACGCTGGCTGATATCGATGGAAGAACTCTTCGCACTTATGCAGTGTGCGGAGGACAGAAAAGTCATATATGATGTGCATCGGTTGATTGGTGGTGGACCACCAAAGCCACCAACTTTCCTGACCAAGAAGTTATTGCCTGGAAGAAATTCAGGAAAATGTTTGAGACACACTACTCCACTCCCTACCAGCGCAGTCAGAAGCAGCGTGAATTCCTAGAGCTGCAACAAGGGAACAAGACTGTAGAAGATTATCACAATGAGTTTGTCCGACTAGAGAGATTCTGCAAGCTGAAACATGATGAGGATGAAAGAGCAGATCGCTTTGTTTAGGGTCTGAATCCAGAACTTCAGACCCTGACTATGGCGGGCAATTGCCGAACCCTTGGCACGATATCTGAATTGGCTGGGGGAATGGAACAGGATGCAGCTAATCGACGCAAGGAACTAAAGGAAAGGCCCCAATGCACCAGCCTATGCAGAATAGGCCGAAGTGGGATCAGCAGCGCCAACACTACAACATGTGCGACAATCGTAGGGATAATCAGGCAATGTCATATGTCCCTCGCAACGCCCCTCCACCATGGTAGCAGCCCCAGCCACCACAGGAGACATGCAAGCATTGCGGATGCTATCATCAGGGTGAATGCCGCATGAAGACTAGAGCCTGTATCCACTGTGGGAAGTTTGGGCACTACGTCAGAGACTGCCCAGACAAGAAGAATGAAGACAAGAACCCCAAAGCTGCAGGAGGTGCCAATAGAGCTATACGAGGCAAAGCTTACAACATGGAGGTCGGTGCAGCTAATAACAACAATGATGATGTTATCAGAGGTACTATATCTCTAGCTGGACTATCCACTTCTTTATTATTTGATTCGGGTGCCACACACTCATTCATATCTCATGATTGTGCTTCTGCTTTGAATTTTCTGCTGCATGATATGAGTCACACCATGAATATCACTACACTCATGGGCTCCCTACAAGGCAGTAGGTACATCCCAAATGTACCAATTACGATGGAAGGCAAGGAGTATCCAACAGATTTAATTGTCCTTCCCATGAAGGAATATGATATCATCTTGGGCATGGACTGATTATCCTACCATGATGCGTTGTTGCTATGCAAGAAGAAGAAAGTTATTAGTCAGAGTCAGACCATCAAAGGAAGGCAAAACACTAGTGCCGGCAATGCAAGCTCACCGAATGTAGAAAAAGGATGCACAAGATACTTGGTCAGTGTTATCAGTACTGAGTCCAAGGAGAATGATCCCCAGAAGCTGGAGGTGGTCCGGGATTTCCCAGATGTGTTTTCAGAAGACATCTCGGGATTAGCCCCGCAGTGAGAGGTGGACTTCAGGATAGAATTATACCATGGACAATTCCTATTTCTAAAGCGCCATATCGAATGGCACCATCCGAAATGCAGGAATTGAAGAAGCAGCTGCAGGAGTTACTGGATAAAGGATTCATCAAACCGAGTGTCTCACCATGGGGTGCTCCGGTCTTATTTGTGAAGAAGGACAACTCCCTCATGTTGTGCATCGACTACAGGATGCTCAACAAAGCAACAGCGAAAAACAAATATCCTCTCCCAAGGATTGACGATCTTTTTGACCAACTCTTGAGGGCAACAATTTTCTCCAAGATCGATCTGAGGAGCGGTTACCATCAATTCAAGGTTACTGAGAAGGATATATCTAAGACTACTTTTCGATTTAGGTATGGGCATTATGAATTCCTGGTAATGCCATTTGGATTGACGAATGCACCAGCAACATTAATGGATTTAATGAATAGAGTTTTTAGACCCTATTTGGATCAGTTCGTCATCGTCTTTGTTGATGATATTCTGATCTATTCGGCAAGCCCAGAGGAACAAAGGGAACACCTAAGGATCGTGCTAGAGACCTTGAGGCAACACCAATTATATGCAAAATTGTCCAAGTGCGAATTTTGGTTGGACAAGATAATGTTCCTTTGGCATATAGTATCTAAACAAGGGATTGCATTGGACCCTGCCAAAGTTGAAGCAGTCTCAAACTGGGCACAACCAAAGAATGTGGAAGAAATTCACAACTTTTTGGGATTTGCAGGATATTACAGGAGATTTATCAAGGACTTCTCCAAGATAGCATCGCCCCTGACGAACCTGACAAGGAATGATACCAAGTTCATATGGTCCCCAAATTGTGAGCAGAATTTTCAGGAGTTGAAGACTCGACTAACAACTGCACCAATACTCACCATCCCTTCTGGAAGTGGTGGGTATGTAGTGTACAATGATGCATGTGGCACATGTCTCGACTGTGTATCATGCAAAATGGGAAGGTAGTGGCTTGTGCATCTAGAAAACTCAAAAAGCATGAAGTCAACTATCTCACACATGATCTGGAGTTGGCAGCAGTAGTGCTTGCCCTGAAAATTTTGAGACACTACTTGTATGGTGAAACTTTTGAAGTCTTCACTGATCATAAGAGCCTGAAGTTTATTTTTACCCAGAAGGACTTGAACATGAGACAACGCAGGTGGATGGAGTTTCTAAAAGACTACGAGTTTGTCATAGGATATCACTCAGGTGAAGCCAACTCAGTTGTTGATGCATTAAGCAAGAAGTGGGAAGGAACATTAGCTTGCCTCAGGGTACATAAATGGAACCAAATGAAGGATCTTTTCTAGTGGAATCCAAGACTTAGTAGAACAGGTGCAAT
>LTAE01004091.1:0-34065 GCA_001647135.1 Pontederia paniculata | reverse complement strand
ATTACATGGATTACCTTGTGCAATATAGAGAAACACTTTAATATTTTATCAAGGTTTGTTCGGGCAATTAGACTCGAGGGGTGCCCTTAACACCTGTTGCTCTAAGATCATCTGGTCTGGGAGTTATCAGTTGAAAGCCTGTTACATGGACAACCTTGTGTATCTAACTAAAGAAAAGAATTTAATCATTACAATATTAGCTCAACTTTTACTTGTATTTTCAACATTAATGCAGATATATGATTGACTGTTTTTCTTTTCAAAGTATATCAAGTAGAGTGTCAAGTGCGAAAAATCAATCCCTCCAACAACGGTGCCAAAAACTTGATGATGTAGGATGATGTATGTGATTTGTTGAAGCACACCCAACTTCAGTTTCACAAGTGTAAATATGTTTACATAGGCGGTCTTGCCCGGATGTAAATTTCTGAGATTGGGGTCAGCGTAGAAAATCCATTTTTTTTCAGAACACACGACTTAAGTTTCAAGTATGCAACCTTCATTTTAGTATATTAGGGGCGAACCCATAAGGAAATCGGAATTCGTTCACTTAACTAACTCTACTCTCTACTAAACCAAACCGAGTGAAGATAATAATGGTTTCAGAGATTTTCTATTGAGATAGTAGTATGAAACAAAGGTTATCTCTGATTTGCTCTTATGTGTCGGGGTACGTTTCATTTAAACAAAGAAACACTGTTGAAAACTGAAGTTAAACTTTTTTTCAGGTTTTCAGGATATTTTTAAAATAGAAATAATCAAGATGCAAGAAGATGAAGAACTAAATCACTCGACATGGAATGAGAACCGGAACATGGGAAATACCTTCAACATCATTCTTGTCATCGAATCACTAAGCCTTATTAAAAATAGCGAGGAATCACTCAAGAATAAGCTGGTCTACCCTCGCAGACTAGCACTTCAATGCAACTAATCTCGCACGTCAAGGTGAGGGATCTAAAGACGCATAACACTGATTTCAAGGGATCACCTTAGACAATTCTCAAAGCCAGAATGATTCCTGCATGTTTTTGCTCAATAACTACCTAGTAGAAGCTTCTCAACTACCTCCACATTCCTAACCTAGCAGGGTGCATTGATGACAAGAAAAGATATACCCAAATAACTTAACCCAACCTCCAAAAAGCTTGCCCCGAGATCTATTTTTGTAAACATTATCTACTGATCTGTATCCATTTTCCACATTTTGAATATTCAGCATCACTATATTTGGATTTTGGGATTCTAAACATATTTGAGGAGTATTTTAATTGATTTCCATTATTTGTGTAGTTTGAACATTTGAAATTTTAATCCTTTCCTTTTTTGTTGCAGCTAAGGAACCGGGATAACTTCCATAACTGACATCCCGAATTTTGCGGAGCTGACCCCTCACCTGGTCGAGATTTTGGGGATTTTGCATATTTCAAATTTCTTTCACCTCCAAATTTCGAGGAATCAATGAGGATGTCTATGGAGGAGGATAAAAGGAGAAAGAGACGCACATGAAGGGGAGGACGGACGCCAGAGCTCTACTATTTTTTGTGCTTAGTTTTTATTCCGGTGAACTATGTTGGCTAAACTCTTTTCTTATTTTGTAACTGTTAGCCTCAGGATGTTCAGCTAAACTCTTATCGCCGAAATCCTGGGGAAATCTTTGTTTCTATCTATTCTGCTCTAAATATTTTAAGTTTCATTTCCTATATCGCCTACTTGATCTCGTGCTTTGATTCATAATTGAATGTTGTGCTTGTTTTCTTATCGTTCGTTTGATTCTTCCTAAGTGCACATTGTCCGCAAGGGCCATATAGTGTTGCCACCTTCACATAGTGAGCCGAGAGGCTAGTGATGAAGTTTGGGAGGTCTAGGTTATGCCTTTTGAGTTAGGGGATAGGTGAGAGTTTGCCCCTACCTCCGGAGCTTGACCCGAAGCGAGCAACAATCTTGAATTTGACTTATAGATTTAGATAGTGAGGAGAACCGAGTGACCTTGACCTCGAGAAAGGTTTGATAGGTAACTTGGGAAATAATTCTCTTAGTTGGCTCTATGAGCATGCGCCGCGAGAGTGGGGGCTTGTTGATTAGGTGACCGCTGTGAGAGCGGCGCTATGCTGCGACCTAAGAAGGCTCTATGGCTAACCCTTTTAGGTCCCCTTAGAAAAAAAAGGTCAATACATGTTGAGAGGCAGTACCCCTTTGGAACTTGAATGTCAAGATTTATATTCCTTTATCGAGATTTAAGATGGTGAGCTCTCCTTTCTGAGAGAGAGTGTGACGATATTACATTTGGTCAAGCCTTGAGCCTTCACCGCGAGAGCGGGAAGGTGAAGGATAGAGCAATCACCGCGAGAGCAGAGTTTGGCGTAAGGGCATAGGCGACTTCATATAATTTTACATCAAAGAGCGGATGGATAAAATTCAGAGGCGAACCCACGGTTCTAGTGTCCTCTCATCATTGAAATTATCTTTCTTTTAATTTCTGGATTCTCTATTATAAAAACCCAAAAAAATATTTCTTATTTCAATTGATGACCCCTCACCTATTTCGGTTGGGCTTGGACCACTAGTGTCAAGCCCCAACCGCGAGAGCTTGTTTGAGGAAAAGTGGAAATAGAGGCGTGAAAACGAAGTTTCCTTGTGGATCGATATCTGAAGTACTCGACGATTGCCAAATACTTGCGATGATAGGAGTGTGCTAAGTTTATAAATATTAAAATTTGAAGTGAAGATAATCTTTTACAGAAGATTGACCCTGGCTTTACACCATTACCTGTGATCATTTTTTATCTTACCCCACACTTCACATCAAGTTTTTGATGTCGTTGCCGGGAAAATCTTTTGATTTTTCGCGCCTTTAACCATGCTATTCTGATTTCAAGTCTTATTTTCATTATTTATATTTCACAACTTGTTTATAATTTTCAAATTTCTTTGTTCCATCTTTTCTTTTCTTTTCTTTTATCTTATTTTGATATTTGATTTGCTGCCTAACCTCAACCTCTGCTTGAGAGGTGCATGCTAAGACCCAATTCTAAAGAAGAAGAACTCCCTAAGTTTAACCCTAAGATCGAACCAAACTTCAGGAGAAGAAGGCAAGAGCAAAGACTCCAAAAACTCCATGAGCCTTATAGAACAACACCGAGATGACCCAACCTGATCCAAATGCGGGTCAACCTAATCAAGTTGGGGGTCAAGCTAATCAAGTCAAACCACGCATTTTGGTCAACCTGATGCAGCTCGAGCGCTTGAAGAATTCTGTAGACCTACAGCTGTAGGTCTGAACTCCAGAATAACAATGTCAGAGGTGAACACCAACAAGTTCCAGCTGAACCCAACCATATTGGATTACTTGCGGCAGAACCAGTTTGGCGGGCTTGCCCATGAAGACAAATGTGCGTCAAGATTGACGGGCTTGCTGCCCATAACAAGATTCTAGAAAATCAAATTGCACAGCAAGCGAGTTCAGCTACAAGACCATCTGGGATATTCCCAAGGCAACCCGAGGTCAGCCCTCGAGAACATTGTCAAGTTGTATCCCTCAGGTGTGGGAAGCAACTAGAAGAACCCGCAATAAAGCAAGCCTCGCCTGAAACAACTGAAGCACACCCCCAAGACGTTGAGTCAAGCACCCAGCCAGAAGCGAACCCTAAGGAGAATCCTCAACTGAAACAATAATCCAAAGCCTAGCTCCCATTTGACTAAACCTCCAAAGGATAGCTCTAGAGTAAGCCCCCTACCTCAAAAGTTCCAGTCGATCTGAGATTCGTGCCTTTCCCTCAAAGGCTAATGAAAACCCAAAGCGACCACCAATTCGCTAGGTTTATGGATGTACTGAAGAAACTACACATCAACATCCCATTTGTCGAGGCAATCAAACAAATGTCTTCCTACTCCAAATTCCTAAAAGACATCCTATTAAAGAAAAGGAAGATAGAACTCCAAGACATGGTGGCCCTAACCGAATGAGCAAGCGGGGTCATTCAAAATAACTTCCCTGAAGCCGAAAGATCCAGTCAGTTTCTCGATTCCATGTGAAATCGATAATCTACAGGTCAACAGAGCTCTATGCAACCTGGGAGCCAGCGTCAACCTAATCCCTTTATCTCTATGCAGGAAGCTAGACGTTGGAAATTTGAAACCCACCAATATGACACTGCATCTTGTCGATAGATCTGTGAAGTACGCCAAAAGTATCCTAAAGGACATACCTATTAAGGTCAAAAAGTTCTACATCCTAACCGACTTCATGGTCTTGGATATGGAGGAAGATCTCAACACACCTCTAATCATGGGAAGGCCTTTCTTAGCTACAGCTGGAGCTATCATCGACGTCTAAAACTGAACGCTTTCTTTCCAAGTGTGGGAAGAAAAGATCGAATTCAACTTGGCCCGAGCAATGAAGTACCCCTCTTACAACACTATGCATGAGGTCTCAAGCCCTGAAGACGAAGTGATCCAAGAGCTTTTACAATGATCTTCACAGAGGACCCACTTCAAAGAAGCTTGACTCTACCTGATGAACTATTGGACGATCCTTACTCGACCCTATTCACGAAGCTCCTCGACTCTAGACAAAAAGATGAGGTCCCACCTACGACACCCTACTTAGCAGAAAGCTTGGACCCTGGAAAATTGCTAAACTCTTCAAGTACTAAGAAGACACTTCAGGAGGCAGTCAAGAAAGAGATCAAGGATTATCTTATGGGATCAATCGAAGATCCATTAGAAGAGATCCAACTTCAACCCCCACCTCACTGACCATGGAGGAAGAAAGTCTAGGCAAGGACTTTAAATATGTCACTTTTTGGGAGGCAACACAGAGTTTTTGCTTAACTCAATTTTATTTTCATAGGAATAAAGTAACCAACTATTTAGTTCAATCCAACCTTTTTAAGGTTCGAGGGTTAACTAGAGCACCTAGGGGTAAGACCCAACCCCTCATGCGACCTTAACCCGGAACCATCAGTTTTTGGGTCAACAACCCGCATTCTCCTACGGCCCATCAAGCCCATCTAGCAAAGTGTGTGTCACTCAGGAGATTTGAACAACATTTGGGAGTAGCAACTTCAGCTCCCAGCACCCCAACCCCCAACATCTAAACCCCGACAGTCTCTCTCATCTTAAATCAACACTCGGACAATGTTGAATTTAAGTTTGGAGGAGCTAATGGTACGATTTGTACTCCTTTATTTTTGTACCATTTATATATATTTTGACTATTATTATCATCTTCATCACTCCTTGCCCTTGAAAATTTGTCACAACATGCATCCAAATGTCAACCCCAAGCTACTGAACTTTACCCTGTGACCTGAAACTGTCTATTTGCTCGCCCCAAGCTAATTTTTGCTTGCATTAAACTAAAAATTAGAGAGCATTATGAACATATTTTTAGAACTCACGGTCTAGGATTTTTCATATTCTTGAGAACCTATATTCAAATTTTGAATCTAACTTGGCTCTGAATAAGGATCAAAACATAGGCGACCTAACTTGGTTCTGAATAAGGATCAAAACTTAGGCGACCTGTCCAAAAATTTTGAAAAAGTCCTGGTCTTAGATATAGAAGCTTGACCTCTATTCCCCTGAATCTGAAACTTATTGGAAAAAGAATGCCCTAAAAAAGAAATAGGTTCACCCACAACCTACTTGTGTTATCGACCTAAGCCTGAAAGATTGTAACTACTCTACTTATCTCTACACAGAGATTTGAGTATGTGATGAACTTCACACCCTGAGCACTCCACCATTGTATTCTAGGAAGAAATGTGTGGGATAGTGTTGTGGGGAACCTAAACTTGATTACTCCTCTGCCTATGATAGGAGTATTGCACCGCACCTCCAACACCCAAGCTGAATATTTTTAGGAAGAAAAGCAAGATCCGTGTTGAGGGGATCAAGTCACACCTTTCTTGCCCAACTAGATAAACACATGTAGGTTGAGTCAAAAAATGAATAATATGTAAGATGGGGTGAAAATAAGTGAGTGCTAAGTTAATTATCCAGTCCTAAAAGGAAGGGCCCTAGGTCTAAGACACATGCTGAACTTAGTAGATTAAAACATGTTGGGATAAGCTCTCAAGCAAACTCTACGGATTTGAATCTTACTTTTTGATCTTAAATTCTCTAATTTATTTGCTTGAGGACAAGAAAAGTTTAAGTTTGGGGGAATTTGATGATAGGAAAATGTATACCCAAATAGCTTGACCCAACCTCCAAAAAGTTTGCCCCGAGATATATTTTTGTAAACATTATCTGCTGATTTATATCCATTTTCCACATTTTGAATATTTAGCATAACTATATTTGGATTTTGGGATTTTGAACTAATTTGAGGAGGATTTTATCTAATTTTTATGATTTGTGTTGTTTGAACTTTTGAAATTTTAAATTCTTTCCTTTTTTGTTGAAGCTGAGGAACCTGGGTAACTTCCATAACTGACATCCCAAATTTTGCGGAGCTGACCCTTCACCTGGCCGAGATTTTGGGGATTTTGCAGATTTCGAATTTCTTTCACCTTCGAATTTTGAGGAATCAATGAGGAGGTCTGAAGACAACATGGAGGAGGATAAAAGGAGAAAGAGACACGCACTAAGGGGAGGACGGACGCTGGAGCTTTACTATTTTTCTATGCTTGGTTTTTATTCCGGAGAACTATGTTGGCTAAACTCTTTTCTTATTCTGTAACTGTTAGCCCCAGGATGTCCGGCTAAACTCTTATTATCGGAATCTTGGGGGAACCTCTATTTCTATCTATTCTGCTCTAAATGTTTTAAGTTTCATTTCCTATATCACCTACTTGATCTCGTGCTTTGATTCGTAAGGGAATGTTGTGTTTGTTTTCTTATCGTTCGTTGGATTCTTCCCAAGTGCGCATTGTCCGCAAGGGCCATATAGTGTTGTCATCTTCACATAGTGAGCCGAGAAGCTAGTGATAAAGTTTGGGAAAACCTTAGTCTAGGTTATGCCTTTTGAGTTAGGGGATAGATGAGAGTTTGCCCCAACCTCCGGAGCTTGACCTAGAGCGAGCAACAACAATATTGAATTTGACTTATAGATTTAGATAGAGAGGAGAACCGAGTGACCTTGACCTCGAGAGAGGTTTGATAGGTAACTTGGGGAACAATTCTCTTAGTCGGCTCCACGAGCATACGCTACGAGAGTGGGGGCTAACCCTTTTAGGTCCCCCTAGGAAAAGAGGTCAGTACACGCTAAGAAGCGGTACCCCTCTAGAATTTGGGTGTCAAGATTTATATTCCTTTATCGAGATTTAAGATGGTGAACTCTCCTCCTTCAGAGAGAGTGTGACTATCGCCAAATTAGATTTGGTCAAGCCTTGAGCCTTCACTGCAAGAGCAGGTGAATGATAGAGCAATCACCGCGAGAGCAGGGTTGCATTGACCCGTGGTTTAAGGTCATAGGCGACTTTATATAATTTCACGTCAAAAAGTGGATGGGTAAGATTCAGAGGCGAACCCAAGGTTCTGGTGTCCTCTCATCATTGGAATTATATTTCTTTTAATTTATGCATTCTCTATTATAAAAACCCAAAAACTTAGTTCTTATTTCAATTGATTACCCCTCACCGGCTTGGACCTCTAGGCAAACCCCAACCACGAGAGCTTGTCTAAGAAAAAGTGGAAACAAAGGCGTGAAAATGAAGTTTCCCTGTGGATCGATACCTCAAGTACTCGACGATGGTCGTATACTTGCAGTGATAGGAGTGCGCTAGGTTTATAAAATATTAAAATTTGAAGTGAAGATAATCTTTTATAGAAGATTAACACTGGCTTTATGCTCTAACCTATGGTCATTTTCTATCTTACCCCACATTTCGCATCATGCGTCTTCTCAACCAACACCACCACTAAGTATAAATTAGGCGATGATCCCTTAGGTTATGCTTCCCTCTCGTATCATAGCAGAATCCAACAATATGTCTATCCTCTCATATGGAGATTGCAATGAGAACCTCACTTAAATATCAAGATCAAAATACCAACTCAGGAAATCAGAAATCAACTTGCAAGAGTCTCTCAATCAATGTTTTCATAATCGGATCGAACAACGAATCAGATTATCTATTGGGTCATCAATCGGGTTCAATCGAATTAAATCATTTTTTATTACAATAGAGTAATTATATATAAAAGCATGAATCGTAATAATAATAATAATAATAATAATAATAATAATAATAATAATAATAATAATAATAATAATAATAATAATAATAATAATAATAATAATAATAATAAATTATTCATGATTAAAACTTTCAAATGATAAATCAAAACACATTAATTCATTATATATAGCATATTGAAGAGATTTAAGAAAATATTTACATACAATTAAATAATATAATGCTCTAAATATTTTAGTCATGATAAAGAGAATAATGAATATTATGCTTAACATCTTCAATTAAATGAAACTTGACGATTTATTATAATGCAAAAAAGAACATGAACAAAAGAGGTTAAAAATTAAAATGACACACAAAGTCTTAAATTTTCATTGAGCTAACTATTACTTGAGTTTTCATGAAAAAAGTAATAAACCATAAAATAAAAGTACAAATATCAAAAGAAATTCTTTTGATACTTCATCAAATAAAAGTTTAAATATCAAATTGTAGTTTTTTAGTATTTGATCCACAATGCATATTATCTTGATTACCCATCATCATGATCATCTTGGTCTCCACCTTCAAACTCATGCTCTTGTCAAGCAAAGTGAAAAGAAATTTCTTTTCTTATGTAAACAAGAAGATGGGATATGAGTAAAACAAAACCAAAGAAACAAGAAGATGGGAGCAAACAAAAGGGATGAGATGAAATATGTTTGTGGACGTTGGTTTTTTAGCTTTTCTTTATTTTCGTTCATATATTATTTTTTTCTAATATTACCTTAAAGCCCTAGGGAAATATCCAAAAAAAATAATTAAAGCTATAATTTAACCAGGTTGAACCAATTACGGTGATCCAACCGGTTTTTTTTCGCTCCAGTTCGGTCGCATCCAGTTTTTTTTATTAATTTTGGTTTTTAATATTGAGACTAACCGGATTTATTATCGATTTGTGGTTGAACCGGTCTGAACAGGTTTTCAAAACATTGCTCTCAGTTACCTCTAACTTCCTAATTCAGCATAGTGCACCTTCTAAGCCTACACTGCCACTAGGTATAGATTGAGTGATGATCTCTTAGGTTCTAGTCTCCTTTCGGTTCATAGTAATACCCAACAACATATGATTATTTTCTCAGTGTAGATTGCAATAAAAACCACACCTCAATGTATAGAATATCAATATCAGGAAATCAGAAATCCGTAATATGAGCAAAATCAGACAACAACAATTAAAGCTCAAACAAGATGCATTTCATACAAAAATGAGTTATGTAACATTCCTAATTTCGACTAATAGATTTAGCCACTCATGTTCATCACAAATACTCAAAAGACTGGGTTCATCTTTCTTAAAAAAATGCAAAAAATACAGAAAATAAGAATGTTCTCCATTGTTTTCTACCTCTCCTTCGTTGCATCAAAATTAGAAGATAAATCTCTTAGCTCAGGATCTCTCCTTTGCTGAACTTTGCTCGAAAGTGATTAGACGCCTCCCTCTTAGCCATGCCAATCGAACCCTAAAATAACCCTAAAACCCCTTTTATCAGTTTCCTTTTATACCATTGGGTTCACATTTCTGCTGTTGACACCTGTCATGTCTTTTCCAGTAAGAATAGCTCAGGAACAGGACATGAGGAATCTCTTGCAGAAGTTGCTGAGTTGATCTTTGTAGGGCGTGAAAAGTCTTCGTGTCATCTCCGGAGAAGAGCTTTAGGTCTGAATTTTTCTCCATAGGCTATCATCAACTCCAAAAGATGCCTAAGAATGAAATATTTCTCCCTAGGTCCCCTGTAACTAGACAAATATAGAATCAAGAGAATCACACTTAAGGCCATACAAGGTGTGAGAAAAAATGTAAATATCATACAAGGAGTTCATAAAATGTGTAGAAGTTGTAAAGAAAAGTATAATATTATGCAATATAGGAAATCAAATATGTGGTGAATGCATAACTCTACATGCAGAAATATGTATCAAACTCCCTCTCATCATTGAAATTTTGACTTATATTCTTAACAAACATCAAGCTTAAGTTATGCCAGAGTCACATGTTCTCCCATTCTTGTTTACTTTGAACTTCATTTAGTATAGATATTACTAGGAATTCATTTGAGCTCCTAGATGAGAATTTAGGTTTTTCTGATTCAAAATTATGGATTTTCTCAAGAGATTAGCGAATGATCTCAATATTTATTTCAAAATGTTAGTACTTAGGAGTTATATTGATAATTCATGATCATTACCTTGAGTGCAAGTGTTATTTCAAAGAATAGATGTCTAAATATAAAATCCTTTTTTGTTTTATTTTTCCTTGAAAATATGATAAGTCATTCCACCTAGGTCGGTAGTTTGAACAACCTCGATGATTCAATTGGTTGTTGATCTATTTTGATAGTTCATCGGTTTAGCTAAGAAATTAAAAAAAAAACTTCTAATGTAAAAAAAAAGGACACATATTTTATGCATATTATTTAGGATATTTTTAGTTTTGGTCATTGCATGCATCAATTTCAATATTTGTTTTCATCAATTCTTTTGAATTAGTTTCTATCTAGTTTCCTATATTTTTTAACTCTTGGAACATAAGATACTCTGGAGCAGTTGGAAAGAATCATATCTAAAAATTGGATTGACATTAAACATATAAAGAAAAAATCAACACAACCTAATATGACACACGTCATGATTCAATAAGGTCTCTCAACACATGCCAATTTATAACTAACACATGACACGTCATGTCAAAATCAGCCAATTTTCAATCCATATTATACAAGTAATAAAACATGTCATTTCCGAACTTAAAACGAGCTATGCAAGACCTAGGAGTTGATTTTATAACTATTAAATAAAACATCCTCGACCCTAGAAGGCTTTCTCTCTCCAGAAGGTCGTCTCTTCAATATCTCTTTCTAGAAAAACTCTCTTTCAAGAAATCTCCCTCAAGAAAATAATCTCTCTTATCCCTCATAATTTTCTGAAGCCTTTTGTGCCCAAGAATTTGAAAGATATCCCTGATTTCTTCTACAAGAGCTAGGAACCGGAAGGAGTCACGAATATCAACGCTACTGTCCTTCCCGAAAGGGATTGCTGTAATCATAAACTTCATTTGTGATCAATTTCTACGTTAGTTTTTATTTTCCTGTTCTTCCTCTATAATTATTATCATCAAGTTTAATTTTTGTATGTCATCTACGATAGAGTATTTCTTTGTTAGGGGAGAGATCTGGTGAACCTCATTTATCTCTTGAATATTAATTTTCTTTTATGAATTTTATGAACTTGCATCAAATTGATTAATTTTAATCGTATTTTTTATTAACTTTAACTGGCTCGATACTAATAATATTAAATTATCTAATTTCTAATTTTTGACATAGATTGTAGAAATATTTCAATCAAGACAACATGGGTTGTGCTCTATCCAGATGCGGACCACATTGCTCAATTCCCTAATAAATTTGCACCTAAAGAGATATATTTTGAATGTGACACGGGTCACATTTCCATTAATCTCAAGTCATTTAATTTTATTTTTGATGCAAGTCCTATTAAGACTAGTTCAGAATTCATAATCTATGAATTATGATTTGTTGATGCATCATTTTAAATTAGTTTAACTTAAAACTGATTTGAATTCGAACTGTTCTAATTATATATTAATTTAAGATATTTAGGTCATTTGATTTCGGTGTCACTATAATTTTAACGCAACACTTCAACCATAATTATTTAGATTTATTTTAACTCTAAACATATTAGTGAGGATACAATTTTCAACCCTATGCGAAATTGATAAACACCCTTTCGGCACAAGATTTATCATTTTAAATTCAACTTTTAATTCATCTTTTTTTCATCTTTTTCTTTTCTCAAAGGAGGAGAATGTTGAAAGATAAATTTAATTAGTCTTCGTGATATCGTCAACTCATATTAATCACTTTATTAGTTTTATCACTATAAATTTCTCGCATCAACTCTCTAAACGTAGGTCAATAAGAGTGTCATCGTCCTTTCGGACGAACATTCTAGCTGTTTCTATCCTCTGCAACTATACGTGATCAATAGCTACAGACATCGATTAACCATAATAACACACATATCATGGTTAGCTTGGAGGTTTTAGAACCATTGATTGCTTGAGCTCCATCGGTCAACCATTATGTTGACATTGTGTTTAATTGACGCTAATGTTGTGTAAAGTTGTTATGGTTATCACATGATGCGAATATGATGCCATGCTTTTTCAATGTTATGCTTATTATGCACGTATGCATACTATTTTATGTTAATGAAAATAATGGCTTGCATGATCATGTTATCACACTATAAGAAAATTGGAAATTTGCGGCAAAAATTTCTGACGATCTAATATTCCTCACAATTGAGATTGAAATCATTTTCTCACACAAATTCTGACGGGCTTCTTGTCCGTTTTTCAGCCCGTCAGAAATTTTAACGAAAAATATGTGCGCCAAAATTTTTGACAGTTTAGTTTGTTAAAAATGCTGACGAGCTGCTCTCCATCAAAATTTTTGACGGAAATAGTGTCGATCAGATTTTTTGATGGACAATGTGCCCCTCAGAAATTTTGACGGACTTATCTTCCGTAAAGAATTTTCGGACACCCGTGATTTGTTCCCGTGCATCTACAGGAAACTCGTGAATTTTTTTTAATATGCAAATGAAATTTCTGTCTCAAATTCTGGCACAAATAATAATATAAATACTCCCTACCTCCTCCCCCAACACACATCTTGGCTTCCTCTCCCTCCCTGCCTGCATCTTCTTCCTCCCTCCGACTTCTCCTTCCTGTCTTCTCCGGTCAACTAAAAGGTAATTTTTTTCTTTACCGACTGGTGATCACCAGGCCCCTACGCTGGCTTGAGCAGGGTCTAGGTTTTTTATTTTTTCTAAATCAATTTTTTTTATTATTTCTTAGAATTTTATATGTCGATTAATTTAATGTTTTATTTATGTTAATTTGTTGATTGCAATTAATCTCTTATTTAATATTGATTTTATATGTTGATTAATTTATTATCTTATTTATGTGAAAAACCGACCGAAGATGATTTTTTTTTAGAATTCATTATAGAAAAAATAAGAGTTGAGTTTCAAAATTTGCCAAGACAACATATATAATATAATATTTAATTCAAAATTTTATTTTAGCTATTTTTTTTATTTATAATTAAACAAGCGTAGCATATCACTCAAGTCATCCAGGAGGGAGGCACATCAAAATCAACTAGAGAACTTTGAAGGGAACATGTCGGAACAAAAATTATGTCTATGATTTAGGATTATTTGTAACTTATGCTGACTTAGGATTAGCACGTAAATATGTATCGGGCTATTCAAGTAAAGAGCTACAATGATGTGTTGATGAACGACTTAAGCAAATGAAACAACATATGCAAGAACGAATGAAACAACATGTGCAATAACGGCTGGAACACAAAGAAGAGAAATGAAAGAAATGATAAAATAAATAGATGAATATGCAAGCTAATGAAGATATATATGAAGACAATGATATATAAAATAAATATTTGACACGAAATATGTAATATATTTTATTTTTTGATAAAAATATTTTTGTAATTTTTTTATTTTTTATAAATTTTTGAAAGAATTTATTCCGTCAGAAATTTTGATGGTGCGTGTCGCCTGTCAGAAATTTTGACGGGTTGAATGCCCGTTAGAAATTTTGACGGGCTGACCGCCACAATTTTTAATGAAATTTATATCCGTCATAGATTCATTTGGAACAAACGTTTTTCGAATGTATTAAATCCGTTGGAAATTTTATCATAAATCATGTTTGTGACCGATTTTTTTAAAAAAATCATCATAAATTCGTAATTTTCTTACAGTAATGCATGAAAAACTATAATGAAAGTTTGAAAGTATAAAAGAAGATGAACTTGTTATCAAATGGCACTTGACTCATGAAGAAGAGATGTTTAGCTATAAACCATGTTAGGAGCCATGGGTGCCTCCATCCTCTCCTACACAACTACCCAAAATGGGTTCTTGAGGTTTCCAAGGGAATCCTATATGACGAGCAGAGTATTTCTTTGAACAATATTCAAGAAGTGCTAGATACTTGAAAATATGAAAAGTTTTTTAGATAATAAAAAATAAGTTATAAGAGAACTTGTAAGATGAAATATGATGAAGTAGAAAGAAAATAAAAGATGAAAGGAGATGAAAAAGAAAGAAATAAAAGATGAAAATGTGGTGAAGAAGAAAAAAAGTAAATTAAATTAAAGAAAGAAGATAAGAAGTATGAAATGCATTTAACCTCATATGATATACGTAATGATGCTTATTGTAATATTCGAGCATTGCGAATATTAATACAATGACTCTTTGTTACTTCTATCGTGTAAAATTTTGAGATTATTGATACCTCATTTAATTTAACATGAGATCATAACATATATTTATATTGTCAATATATTTAAATATAAATATAAGATATTGTTTGTTTTAATAATTTATTTTTTCTGATATTTAAAACTTGAAACTCATCTAATTTATCAAAACATGATTTTTAATTTTCAGCATTAAAATAAAACTCCAAAACCAATTATAATATGATAAAAAATGAAATTTAGATAAGGTATGTTAAGTTACATTAAAAATATTCTTGTATCTCGATCGTAAATTTTGAGTCGAAGTGTAGCCCTCAATCACTAGTTGATCATAAAATATTTATTATTTAACGATATGAAAAAAATATCGTCATCTGAAGGAAAATAAAGTTTTCGGTTTAATAACAAAAGAATAAAATATGAATATCGAGTTAATTGAAAAAGTAAGGAAAACTAAATAGTAAAATACTTTTTCCTCCAAAATTAAAACTATTTTATTTAGAATTTTTTTAGTGCAATAAAAAAGAGGTTAAAAAGTTTAGAAACCGCAATTGATATCCAATTATATCTTTTGTTAAAATATTATTTTCTAGGGGTTTAACGAGTGTGATTTTTTACTTACATTGAGATTAAATTTAATATAAAAAATAACTTTGAGTTAAAAAGTATATTTTAGTTTTGAGATAAAAAATTAATTACTTATGGGACAATTAAAAAATGATTTATATCTTGATTAAACTTTTATTCTAATTGTAGAAATAAAATAATAATTTTTACTGGAAAAAAAATGTTATTTTCTTATTACATGCGTCTTTAAATTGCTTAAAAACAAGAATTTAAGCTCTTGAAGGCGTGTGCTTCTCAGTTCCCAGGCTCTTCGTCCTCCCAACTCCGGCGCTATTCCGAGATCGAAATCAAATAATTTCTTCTTCTTGTCCTTGTTTCTCCTGCGGACCGCAACCTTCACGACGCCGGCGATGGCGCAGAGCGCGACTTGGACCCTTTGAAATCGCAGGTAGACGATGTCGAGGTTGATCTCGAGGTTCTTGGGCCTCTTCAGGGCCCGCGCCGCCGTCGGCGTCGACAAGGCCGGCAACCGCTACTTCACCCGGATGGAGGAGATCGACGGAGTCAGTAAGCCACGGATCATATTTTTATCTTGGTTTCCTTTGACCACGAAGTGTTTGCGTTAATTCCCTCAAACACCCCGTGCAAGTGTTCCGTGGGTCCTATGGCCGAACAGAACGCCTTCATGATGGAATTTTCATAACTGTAACATAAATTGTCCATTTGTGAGGGGGAACTATTGCATGCTTGGTGAAGTGGAGATTTACCTGCTAGATGAGCATGATAAAACGTTCTGTTCTGGAATTGGTCAGGAAAATGCAGTTCGGTTGTAAGTTATGTTGACAAACTGGAAGATCACAAGTAAACGAATTTAGAATTGATAACTTTTGTGCATGTGGATGTAGGAAGGTTAAATTGATCTAGCAGGAAATACTATTACATACTCTGGTCTTTTTGTAAATTTTAATCATGTTTGCAGTTTGAAGATTATGAAACTTTAGTAATTAGTTTCTGCATTGTTGTGGCATAATTATTGGATGTAAATTAAATTTTCAAAAACAGTGAATTGCTTCCCCATCGTGGTACGCTGAGTAAGAGTAAGGTGAATAATATGTTGAATGCATTTATAATTTCACAATAGTTGGTGTTTTCATTGTAACATTTGTGTATGATACCAGATTTTATTGTCAATCCTTCATGTATATTGTTGAAAATTAAGATTATATAGAAGAAGTCTATTTTTTATATATCTTGACTATGGGTTCATAATGATGTCTATTGATATCAAGAAAGATGAATGCAAAAAATGGTTTGTATGACTAAATCACTCTCTTTATACTTTTAACCTATGTCCATCTCCAAATGTGATGCTGAATTTGCCATTTGTACTAATAGGAAAAGAAAAGAGATGGGTGATTTTCAAAGATGAGCAAGATCCCACCTCCATTCCAGGTGTGTTGTCATAACTTAATAATTAACCCCACATTAAAATATTAGAAAATATAAGTTTTGAGAATAAATACTTGTACAAGTTCAAAAGTTAGATTAGCACATGTTTTAACAACTAAAAAACTTCTAATGTAAACAAATTTATTTTGCATAACTATCCATCTTAACTTTGCTACATCTTTGACAATTGTAGTTGAGTGGATTTGCTGGTTGAATGGTCAGAGAAAGAAAGCTCCAACTCCTGAGGCAAGACATCAATAGATTCCTGTTATTCACAAATATTTACTTGGAAGCTTTTGTGGATTGAACAGCGCTGGTGGACAACTGCTTTATTTTTAGTTCTTAGTTCATAGATAGTAGCAGCAAAGAATTTTTAGCAGTTCAGTTGTGTTTATTGAGAACTAGCAATACATGTCAATGCTAAATACCTAAATACCAGTAGCACATAAGATGGAATCATTTGACAGCTATTGCTAGAAAGTAAGATTTTAACTGGACAATTTTCGGTCCTAGGCAGGCTATATACTCTCCATTCCTTCCTAGATGTGTATACCACATCTCTCTCAAAAATAAAAGGTCCAACAGTTCATTGATTATGCTAGTCTTGACATATTATCAAAGAAATGATCCAGCGGTAGTTTGATCGACATTTGAACTCCAAATTTTCCTATTTGCAGAAGCAAAACTAAGATATCAAATACTAATAAAGGAAAGAAAAGCACTCTGAAAGGAGTATTCTCTAGGATTTAACAAATTCCTCTCCACCTTTATCTTGCAAAGCCCTTTTTTTATGTCTTATCTTTGAGCGTTCATTTCCTGGGATTGTGTTGTGTTAATTTCTTGTCATCATGTTTCCCGTGTTTGATTCATGTTGATATGCAGATAGCATGTTGAGAGACTATGTTACCTGCATGCTAGCTTCTTTTTATGCTTGTGCAAGGCTGATAGCATATGTCGATCTTTAGTTGGCTTCATCTTCTTTCTGTGTGGTTATTTCTTCATGCCATAATTTATCTAATGTGAATGGTTGTTCTGGGTTGAGATTAGTTAGTTCAGTATGTTGGCTAAATGATATCTCTAACTGCTGATTTCAGGAAATGGTTGAGTTTGAAGCACGGCGTGAGCTGGTAAAGCAGAATGTTGCATGTGGGTATTTTGGATCTTCATCTATTTCTAGTTTTGTCTCTGTGATAGTATGTGCAAAATCAATTAATTACATAAAGCTGTGGCTGTGTCGTAAACGTTTTCTGTAGTCAAACTACAGATTATGCAATTTTGTTCTCTCTTGTGGTTTATTTTAATAATTTCACATCCTTCACATCCTTCACATCATCTTGTCGTAAAGCAGCTTCATCTTAAGCTTGAATTTCTTTATCCTTCTCAGCTATGCGACTGCATTAACCTTCTTCTCAGTTCAATAAAGTTCTAAATATATGCATCTTTTTGTCCATGAAGTTCTGAAGAAGAAAGAAGAAGAGGAAAGAAAGTCTGGATCTCAGAAGAGTAAAACAATTGGTAAGTAAACATTAGGAATTAAGTATATTACTTAATAGTCTTTTCTGTGTTGAAACATTATTAAGTGACAAGAGCTCCAGGATCTGATATTATTTCTTAAGCTCAAACATTCTTTGTATTGTGAGGCTCCAAGATAGCATCTAAAATTTTGTATAAACTTTTGTTGACATTGTCTCTGTCTGTTGTGCAAAATCTAATACAATAATGCGGAAGTGCTAAGCCATTGTGATGTGTGCAAGTATTTCTTTAAAAAAGGTCCTGGAGCTTTTGAGTTTATGCTAGTCAGACTACTTGTTATATGAATCAATAGTGGCTCATGTGATGTGATGCTTTAAGCAGGCCACTTTGCATGATAGGATGTTGCACACTTGTATTAGGCTATTAGCCACTAGATAGATCATACCATGCTCAGTTCCTAGTGGGACAAGAATAAAGGTCAATACTACACCAACTATATTCGTGTTCTTGTATAATATTTTGCTAGATTTTGGTACATGAGACTTTAGACTTCCAACATTGCCTATTAACATGTTTCTTCAGTTTCTTGTGATGTGCCACAGTTGTATTTAGTGCTTTGAAGAAACATATTCTAATAGTTGCTCTGAATAAGCTAAATTGGATTTTTTTGGTTCACAATTGAACTGAAGGTAAAGGCGGAAGTCCAGATTTTAAGAGCTTCATACAACAGTTTCCTGAGGCGCAAACAGGTAATGTAGTGTAATCCTCTCCGAAAAACAACAGGTAGTGTCATGATTTTAAAATTTCAATTTGTGCCCATGGAAAAAAAAATCAATCTATGCATTCAGTATCTCTTTTGCTTTGGAACATCAACTTCCACTTTGTTCCGTTTTAGAGCTATGGATCTCACTGGTATGTGATCTTAAGAAATTTTCCTTTTAGAAAAAAATAAGTATCTTAAGAATTAACTACAAGTCATGTTGACTTCTCTTTGTTATATTATAAGAATATCTTAAGAATTAACTACAGTAGTGCCATATTGTTGATTTAATTTGACTGTTTATTTTAAACATGGGACGTTTTATTTTTATTTTTATTTTTTTACAATCTGTAAAATTAGAGATTAATGCGAATTTGCAATGATTGCATCATCTATGACTATTGCATTTGCCATGAGTCACTATTATGCTAATATCTTTAGTCTCCAACTCTACAGTGTTAGAAGAAGAAGTGGTTGTAAGGAATGAAACAGACAAAGAAAGGTAATGTTCTAATCAACTTGCCTTCAGTTATATGTTCTTCAGCTGTCTGCTTTTCTAACAAAAGTATGAAGTGCCTACACAATAAGCACTGGAAGGGTTTTAATAAACCTCATTACTAGCATGCAATCTTCTAGTTTTATATTCTAAATTTGTAGATGAATCTTATATCATGCCAGGAGAGTTAGTAATCTGTTGGTACATTGTGAAACTATTCCATGCTGGCAACTGTCACAAGACCAACACCAGCACTCTGTGTCATATTGTAAAAGACCTTGAAGCTTTTTTTGGGTCAAACCATACCTTTTAGTTTTACCACATCAAATGGGGTGCACCATACAGTGAAAAACTGAAAACTCATGTTATTCTCGAAACTTACTGGTAAAGGATGACTTAGCTTTATTATCATAAACACTGCATCTTTCATAGTTATCCAGGTTAGAATAATAATCATAATCGAATGGGGTTTGTTGAAGCCTGCATGTACTGCTTGTTCATAGTACAACTGAAAGTTGATTTTTAGAAGCTATTGGTTCATACGGATCATCCTCTTTCTCTTTTGTGATTTTTATTTGCATATAGTTACTGTATGGAAGGGGAAAAAGGGAACATTTTGCTAGATAGTTATGATGAGTTCATCATATAATTTCCTATTTCAGGTCCTCTGAACCAACGGGTTCTGGCCAGACATTCAAACCAGGAACTTGGCAACCGCCGACATGATTGTCAAATCCATATTCCTGAAACACCACGGGAACATAAATGAATAGGAGACGCTTGTTAAAATTTCTTTATCTTGGCAGCTTTTCTTCACATCTCCAAATGTTTCTTTTTGCGACGCCAAACTTTGTACCCAGGCGCCTGACTCAATAAACACCCATAGATCTGCAGTGGTTCATGTTTCAGCTTCTGCCTTGTGCAGAAGCTTTCTTCAGTTATGGATCCACTGTCGTATACTGCGAGTGAATTTTTGTTGTATGGACATTGATTTTGTAGTCAGCGACCAGAGATCCATATTCCGGAAGGCTAAGGTTCTTGGCTCAGCGGATTGTTCCATAAATCACACTTTTGAATGCTGATTTAAGTTATTTGTTGGGATATCGACATGGAAATACAATCATTTTATCTGTTGTATTTATTACCCGAGTTGTTATCACCGGGAGGGAGACAAATTCATGTGAATTCTACTTTTGAAGTCTGTCATGATTCATCGTGCATAAAACTTTGGTATGCACTTACTCCATATATAACTAAAAAAATGAGATTCACAATTATATTTGAATCATATGATCGAATGACTGATTAAAACTATTTTACATCTTTCTATCACCTTTAATCATAGGAAGTAAAGAAGATATGCAACAAGTTTTGTTCCGTATACTAGAGAAGCGCAGTTGATTATGAAAATGATTTTTATAAAAAAAACGTATTTCAAGTTATATTGAAAAAAAGATAAAATGCTTTTACAGGGAAAAAAGCCTAAGATCCATTGTAAAATAAATGAATTCAAAAGAAAAAGAAAATAATCACAACTTTCTTATCCTATAAATTAAAATGGAGAAGTGGTCATAAAATTGGTACTTATTTGTTACGTCTTAGCTCACATTATTTTTTGCAAATTGTATGTTGATGATAGACAAGACGATAGTACATCATACATGTGTCATAAACACGTGTACCATGAATGAGATTTTATTATTATTATTATATATATATATATGTATATATATATGGTTAAAATGATTGTACAACTTAGTTATAAGCTGTAATTTGTAGTTATCATTCTCCACCGTTCATCCACTTTGATTAAGTTTTAAAATTTATCTTTCTTAAAATAAAGGGCAAAAGCAATTTCTAAGTGGTTAACCATGATAAAAGATGAACAAGAGTCCTTCAACTTGGTTGTCGTGTGATCATTAGAGTTGAACCAAACCAAAGGCATCAGTGCAAGCTCAATTAGCAAGCAAGATGAAACCACACGATTTTGAGTAGGTACTTCCATCCTTTACACGTCATGTTGTAGACATCAAGGCTGTACTTTGCACTATTTGCTGATTGGTTCAATGGAAGAGCAATATAAAACTGTGGATTGAACTTAGAGTTCGTTTTTGAAATAATTATTTCTAGTTTTAAAATTATGATAATAATTCGTTATTAATAATCTAAAACTTTCACCAACAGGAGATGTCGGATTATTTTTTGTTGAACAATTTTAAAATTAAAATTGGAATATTTACAAACTTAATTAATTAAAAGTGAATAGTCAATGCCTGTATTTACTATCAAACGTTCTCCTGTTCTCATGTACTGCCTGTATTTACTCCTTTCTTCTTCTTCTTCTTCTTCTTCTTCTTCTTCTTCTTCTTCTTAAACCGAGGCTGCTCGTGTAGTCATGATCGAAAAAGAAAAAGAAGAGGAACGAAATCTTTATATTTTGCTTCTTTTAAATCTCATGTTGAGCTGCTGATTTTGGTCTACCTCAATCCACTAGAAAGAAAATTAATGAGTTTGCTTTGATATCATATTAAATAATATATTTATATTTATATTCTTAAATTTAGCAAAGCTCATATACTGGATTGAGGTAGACCTGAATTTTGCTCAGATACTGATTTCTGCTCTGATCATTCCTTGTTACCTGAAGTTTTCGATTTTTCTTTCGGATAAAGCTGCCGGAAGAGAATTATACCTTAGCACTCAATCCTTCAAACATGCAGTAAAGAAAAAAGGATTCATACTTAATCTTGAAATCCGCATTTGATTTGATAATTCAATATTTGAATATGTGTTTATGTGTTTGAGTATCTAATATGATCTTGTTGATTAGAAATTTTTAAGTGGTTGCATGTAAGCTTGTTAAACTCTCGAGTCAACTCTTAAACTCTTACGACTTTATGAGTTTAGATCGGTGAAATGAATCAAATTGACCTGGAATCTTAGAGGGACATAAATTCTAAGATTCTGCTCATGAAATTCATACGACTCCATATGAATCTACACGAGTCTAACAACTTCTCTTTTATATAACAAAATTATTTTAAAAAGTTGTTATTTAACATAGTTTTTACCGAAGAAGTTCAAAATGAAAATAGTCAATGAGTAAAAATAATGATTCTTATAAATTTTTTATGCCTACTAAAGAAATTTATTTGATGATTATAGCCTATTATTTATTTTATAGCTATATTTGTTAGGTACATAAACTCTCCGACTTTATGAGATGATTTTACCTAAGCTCTAGAGTTCATCAAGCCTGATTGCATGTATATGATTTACTCTTTTTATTCTGCATGAGCAGTCAGTGAGCATGCGTTCACGGATATCTTGACAAGCCTTCCAAAGCCTGGTGGTGGTGAATTTGGAAAGTTCTACAGCTTGCCTGCGCTTAACGACTCAAGGATAGGTAACTTAAAATACACCATTTCCAGTGTTTGCAATTTGCTGGTAAATGAAATGTTGCTCCCTTCCTGTAACAACTAGGTAAAGAAAAATATTATCCAAATTTAGTTATTTCTGCTGGAACAATTCCTGATTTTAGTAGGACACTATTATTATATTTCTCAGGAATTTATGGTGAAAGCATCTGATAAGTTTAGATATTTGACCATTTTCAATCTCTACGTGGTTCATAAGCTGATAAGCACATTGATGGGATTCAGGACTGGGTTCTGGCGCAACAGTGACAGAATTATGTTTTGAGCACATTAATATACTGTTGAATCTTTTCTGTTTCTGTTTAAGACATGTTTTCCTTGTTAATACTATGATGACTGTTAACAATGTCAGTTTGATATTTGCATCTGTTGTTCTAAATGTTCTAATCAGGGAGTTTCTTGTTTGCACAACAGAGAGACTGCCATATTCAATACGCATTCTCCTGGAGTCAGCAATACGCAACTGTGATAATTTCCAGGTCACCACGAATGATGTTGAGAAGATAATTGATTGGGAGAATACCTCTCCTAAGCTGGTAGAGATCCCCTTTAAACCTGCTCGTGTTCTTCTGCAGGTTTGTCCCAAAGGGTCGTTATATCCTTCTTTATCAAGTTCCTTTTATTGTTGCTTCATACATTTGATCAATTGTTGTTATCAGGACTTTACTGGGGTACCTGCTGTTGTTGACCTTGCTTGCATGCGTGATGCCATGAATAAACTGGGTGGCGATTCTAACAAAATCAATCCCTTGGTACACTAGCTCTGATACTCTGATCTGCATGTGATCTATCTTCTCTTATGTGTAATTTCTTTATTCAGTGATGCTGATACATGGATTTGGTTTCTTGTTGGCGTCATGTATAATATGATTTCTCCACTGATGTATGATGTAAAAGAATATTTGTAAAAAAAAAAGAAAAAAAAAATTGCAGCCAAATTATGACTTGTTTGCACAACCCCAAGGATATAGAGCATTAAGGTGTATCCCCTTATCAGGGTTCAAACAACTAGTACTTGTTGGTAGAGAAGTGCTTCTCAGTCTGTCAGTTAAACAATAAGCTCATTCTTTTTTGCATATGAATGTTGGTTAAAGTTTTTTCTTTATATGCAATCTCTTCGTGTTTCCTGTTGAGTTTTACATGCTTCAGGAAAAATCAATTGCTATTCATGAGATTTTCTTGTAAATATTCTCTTCTAATCCTTTCTTGCTATTTTCATCTACCTTGATCCCTCAAAGATGAGCATACCGATGTCATCCTATAAGAATCAAGACTTGCTTTAGTAAATATTCCTTGATGCTGCACTGTCATTCATCAACTTATAAGAATCTTTACATGATTTTGACTTCCGACTTTATTATATACGATTCTATTTTCATGTCGACAATTTATTTGTTTTTACATGAAGGTTCCAGTAGATCTTGTTATTGATCACTCAGTCCAGGTAGATGTGGCAAGATCAGAGAATGCACTGCAAGCTAATATGGAACTTGAATTCCACAGAAACAAAGAAAGATTCGGTTTCCTCAAGTGGGGATCTACTGCTTTTGACAACATGCTTGTTGTTCCTCCTGGCTCTGGCATTGTTCACCAGGTTTGATATGTGTCGTAAATGGTCTCTTATTTATATTTACCTTATATTTTCTTGACATCTTGCATTTATAATATTGCCTCCTGCATCAATTCTAATTATTATTTCTTGACATCTGAGTTTGATCTGATTATTTTATTTCAGGTTAATCTAGAATATCTTGGTCGTGTTGTTTTCAATACGAAGGGCATTCTGTATCCAGACAGTGTGGTGGGAACTGACTCCCATACGACTATGATCGATGGATTAGGAGTTGCAGGTTGGGGAGTTGGTGGAATTGAAGCAGAAGCAGCAATGCTTGGCCAGGTAATTTACATACTCGATGAAGAAACAAAGTTGACTAATTAACATCCATTTTTAAAATTTCAAACATTTTATTTTACTATTACGCACATCTCTCTTCCTTGAAGAGTTTTCTTGGACATATTTGTTCAAACTCTTTCTTATGTGTACTCTAAATAGGATTTGCTGAACGTTGCATGTTATATCAAGATTGTGGTAGAAAGGAGAAAATGCAAAATAAGTTCTTCTATGCCTCAAGAAAAGAATTTGGACCACAAATAATTATGCTGTTTGAAATGGATATCTTCTTTTACTTGAAATCCCTTGTGCATTTCATGTTTTCAGTGTATGAAACGGTAACTCATATTGCATATTCTTTTGCTGTTTAAATTACTATCAAATAACTTATGTGATTTGAAGCATTGTACACATCTTTCATTTCTTATGATGTTGTCTTCTGTTGCAGCCAATGAGCATGGTCTTGCCAGGCGTAGTTGGGTTTAAATTAACAGGGAAACTAAAAAATGGTGTGACTGCAACAGACCTTGTTTTAACCGTAACACAAATGTTGAGGAAACATGGTGTTGTTGGCAAGTTCGTTGAGTTTTATGGTAACTGATCTTCACTACAGAGTCCCCATGATACTTCAAACAACTTTTACTCTGTCTTAGTTGCAAAGCTAATCTAAAATACAGGCGAGGGCATGGGAGAGCTGTCCTTGGCTGATAGAGCAACAATTGCTAATATGTCACCTGAGTATGGTGCAACAATGGGGTTCTTCCCCGTTGATCATGTTACCTTACAATACCTTAAATTGACTGGAAGAAGTGATGAAACTGTGAGTATGTTATTTCTGAACAATGTGAAGCAATCCATTTGTTTTTTTTAGATTATGACACCAAGTTTTAAGCTTCTACCATTACTTGTATTGATGGCTACCGTCTAAAATGGTATGACACAATGTTGTGTCAAATGAGTTCGAATCATAAAAAAAGAAAAGAATTCATGTTTCTGCTTGTACAGTCATATCACTTGACATGCAACCTCTTTCAGCATGTACCAACCAATACAGATCAAACTTTAGACCAGTTTCATGCCAGAAACTGCAGCCTGCATAGCATGAAGAGTGCTCAACATTGCAATTGTTATCCTGCATGGTTCAATTTCTGATGAATTACTAGCATAGGCTTTCAGAATTATGTTTGCAATGAAGCCAATTACAGCCTATATTAACAGATTGAGTTCACAGCTCTGTTAAGTTTCTTCTCTTCCGCCTTTTTATCATGATTAAGATGGTTCTCAACATATCCTTAACTGCTGATGTTTCTCATTTGATGTTTTTTTTTGAGAAATTAAAGGATTTTTCTCATTTGATGTTAAGAGCATGCTTCTTGGTCATATCAAATCTTTTAAGATCCGAATGTAATATCTGATTAATTTGAGGGAGACTTCTACTACCTTCTAATTTTGGCACTTTTTTAGGTGTCTATGATAGAAGCCTATCTACGAGCAAACAACATGTTTGTTGACTACAATGAGGTACAATACAGACAACTTCCATTGCGTGATCAATATCACTTTATACAATGCATAATATGTCATTGTTGTGTGCAAGCAGCCACAAATAGAAAGGGCATACTCATCATATCTAGAGTTGGATCTTGCAGAGGTCGAGCCATGTGTTTCAGGTCCAAAGAGGTAATTACCATCTCTCATGCAATAATTCTTGGAGATATTTCCTTATATAACTAACTAAATGCTCTTCTGTGGAATAATTCAGGCCTCATGACCGTGTACCATTGAAAGAAATGAAAATAGATTGGCATTCTTGTCTCGACAACAAAGTTGGATTCAAGGTATGAGCTTGCATGCTGTTAACTGCTACTGCCTACCTAAGGCTGTTCCATTGTGGATGATAGAGATGGACTATGAATTACTTGGTGATAAAACCAAGTCATAAATCATAAATATTGCAATTTATATGAGCTGTTTCGTTCACTACGACATGTCATTTAAAATGAAGAAGCTTCTACCTTGGCATTAGTTCCAATTGGTTATTAAGTCGGAAAAGGACAAGATAGTGATTTCTTTCTTCAAAAAGTGAAATAAACTGCTACATTGTAATATTAAATAATCATCAATGCTATATTGGTTTAGAAGCTTGGTTAACATATTTGTAATTTCTATTGCTCAAGGTATATCTTACAGAATTGTCAGACACATATACTTGCTTAAATTATTATAAGTTTCCAACTAACATTCTGTTATAAATCATCACCATGACTTGACATGACAGCATCTTGGTTGAACCCTCTCTAAGCCTTTTGAACATGTTGTTTCAGGGCTTTGCAGTGCCAAAGGAATCCCAAGAGAAAGTTGTGAAGTTTGATTTTCATGGACAACCTGCAGAGATCAAACATGGCAGTGTTGTGATAGCAGCAATAACAAGCTGCAAAAATACATCAAATTCCAGTGTGATGCTTGGTGCCGGTCTTGTGGCAAAGAAGGCATATGAATTAGGTCTTCAGGTGATCCTTGGCTGACAATTTCTCAATATCCGGACTTTAGCAGAACCAGCCAGCCTACAAAGCTTTATATTTTCTCTCATTAATGTCATGGTGTTCAACCCGGTATTATACTTTTTTGGCTAGCTAACATTGTCTTAGTTATGTACAGGTTAAGCCCTGGGTTAAGACTAGCCTTGCTCCTGGTTCCGGAGTTGTTACCAAATATTTGCTCAAGAGGCATTCTACATCATGATTATGGACGTCTTGTGTATTACTTGATGGAAGAATAATTCCTATAATCTGATTCTTTGTTTATTAATCTCATCCATTATAACTTATCATTGATTTTGGATACCTTATTTGTAGTGGTCTTCAAGAGTATCTGAATCACCAAGGCTTTAATATTGTTGGATATGGGTGCACAACCTGCATTGGAAATTCTGGGGATCTTAATGATTCTGTTGCTGCAGCAATTTCAGATAATGGTTCTCTGGATTTACTTCATATATCCAACTTATTACTCTTTCGTACTTCTTGTGAATCTATCTTAAAATTTTGATTATTGCTTTATAGATATTGTTGCTGCTGCTGTACTTTCTGGGAATCGTAATTTTGAAGGGCGTGTACATCCTTTAACTCGAGCTAACTATCTTGCTTCACCTCCTCTAGTCGTGGCATATGCACTTGCTGGCACAGTAAGAAATTTTGACTTTTTCCTCTAAGTATTATGCTAGATGATTAATAAAATGAGTGATTTCTCAAGATAAATAAATCAATAAATGCTGATAAGCACTAGAGGGAATACTGAGTCTGTTTTGTATATTAAACCATCATTCTAATTGACTTTGATATATTAAAGAAATTATAGGTTTTCTTTCTGGCAAGCCAAGACCCATAAAGAGATGCAATAATCTATCTAATAGTATGTTGTCGATAATTCATATTCTCTTGGTAAATAATTTCGTGTCTTGACATCATAATGATGGTAATCATGATTGGAACTATAGGCAGCTTGAGAAGGAAGTCTGAAAGTTGTATAAACTTTTGCCTCTTCTAGTAGGTGAATTTTCTGATTCACAATTGAAGTAGAATTGTCAAAATGTAACGGTCTGGACATTTTATTCCTATCACCTGTTTATCATAATTCTTTTGAAGTGTTTCTAATACTTTGATCCCTTTCCAAAAATAATTCTAATACTTTGGTAATGTAATTCAGGTTGACATTGATTTCGAGAAGGAACCAATTGGTACAGGAAAGGATGGAAAAAACATCTATTTCAAGGACATCTGGCCATCAACTGAAGAGATATCACAGGTAAATCCACTGGGACCTTTGGTATTGGGTCAAATTTGATCATATGGACTACAATGGAAACTGCAAAATCCTATGGCTTCAATGGAAATTTTCTTTCTGAAAAAGATAGAATTCCTACTTTCCTTTGAATCATTGGTCAACAATTTATGTTGTTACCCCTAAAAGACAACATATGTTGTTTCCATTTATTTTTACATTCATGAATTTATGTGCAGTTTTTGCTATCAATAATGATGATTCCCCTTAAAATCCTGATGAAACTTCAAACATTTCTTAGCATGTTTTTTCCCCTGGCTCCTGAGGCTACTATTTTTTTTTTTGTAGGTTGTACAATCTAGTGTCTTACCTGATATGTTCAGGAGCACTTATGAGGCAATTACAAAAGGCAACCCAATGTGGAACCAGCTAACAGTACCTGCAACAACACTTTATTCATGGGACTCAAATTCTACCTACATTCACGAACCCCCATACTTCAAGAACATGACGATGGCTCCACCTGGTTCCCATGGTGTGAAGAATGCATACTGCTTATTGAACTTTGGTGACAGTATTACAACAGATCACATTTCACCAGCAGGCAGCATCCATAAGGACAGCCCTGCTGCTAAATATCTACTTGAGCGCAATGTAGATCGCAGAGACTTCAATTCATATGGAAGTAGGCGAGGCAATGATGAAATAATGGCCAGAGGGACATTTGCGAACATTCGCTTGGTTAATAAACTCTTGAAAGGAGAAGTGGGACCAAAAACTATTCACATTCCCACAGGAGATAAACTCTATGTCTTTGATGCTGCCATGGTAAGCTATAAAATACAAACTTTTTTGTCCTTTTAATTGGTGAGTAAGTTGTATGAAACAATACATTCAAATGTGAATGCACTATTTGGATGTGTAAACCTTTACTTCGCAACAGCAACACAAGTTAGCCTACTTATTTTAAACATTCCTGTATTTTAAGCCATCAGTTTCCACTTACAAAATTTTAAGCTTGTTAAGGTTAAATTTTCTGATATTAAATGTGCCACTGTAAACATGTTAGTGAAGTTAAAATGTTAAAATTTCAATTTAAAGATTTGACAAAGTAGCTTATGCTTTTGGCACCGATAACATTTCTATTATTATGGTTAAACTAGAAAGTTGGTCATGGCTGGCAGAAATTTGTATTTTTCAGACTGTTTGTTTGGAAAAATATTTACATAAAAATATTTTCTCCTATTTTTCTATGTTTGGCAACTAAGAAATAATGGCCAACTAGAAGTTGTACTCAAGTTTGGGCGCTCAAATTTCTTCCTATGCTATATATATGTAAAGCTATATATATGTAAAATCATTGCTATATATTTTTAACTTATTTTTGTTACAGTGCCAAAAAAAATTTCTTGGAAAATGTCTTCCCCAGATTTCATTTTCCTATGCAACATAGACAGAAAACAAACTCTGAAAGTTACTACATTAGTAAGAGCAATGAAATCAATCTTGGTCTTTTATTATGGATATTCATAGAAAAAAATTTCTATTCTGTTGGGATTTAAATGACAAATTATTTTTCATCTAGTGTACTTCATGGTTCACAAATACAGATTGTCTTTCTTTCAGAGGTACAAAACTGAAGGCTATGATACAATTGTGTTGGCTGGAGCAGAGTATGGTAGTGGGAGCTCTCGAGATTGGGCTGCCAAAGGCCCGATGTTGCTGGTATATTTCTGTCTTCATGATCATTTCCCTTTTCCTTGATCACTTTCAAATATGTTTACCTGAAATTTCTGTTTACAGGGAGTCAAGGCTGTTATTGCTAAAAGTTTCGAGAGAATCCATCGCAGTAACTTGGTTGGTATGGGTATAATTCCTCTTTGCTTCAAGCTCGGTGAAGATGCTGAGACACTTGGTTTGACTGGACATGAGCGATACACAATAGACCTCCCAAGTAGCATCAGTGAAATAAGGCCTGGACAAGACATTGTTGTAGTGGCTGATAATGGAAAATCCTTCACGTGTATTCTACGGTTTGACACAGAGGTAAGTTATGCTAATTTCTTCCTATACATATGTCAAAAATTTCTTAAATTGGTTAATTAAAAATGTATAAATAGAAGTGTCCATGGATTATAGCAGTGTGATTCTTTGGCATCGCTCATCAAATTTATTCCGCTTGGTCAGATAAATGTAGACTCATGCATCTGTTTTGATCACATGTTATTCTCATTAGTGCAACTTGAGGTTGTTAATTGAATCTGAATGGATCTTCGGTTCCTTTCTTTGCTGAGTAATTTAAGAACTTTCAGAGTTATAGGCACCAATTTTTGGCCACATAATGACCATCGAATTGTCTGGCCATGGCACTAATCAATGTTGTTAATTATCATTGCATTTGCTTCTCCACATTTTCTCAGGACCGGATTTACTTTTTCTTTATTGGGAATTACTGTGGGCTGACTTCACAAGAACACAATTGTTTCTTGCTCAATGTCTTAACCTTGAAGTTGTAGACTCGAACTTTTCCGGTTATTTTTTTGCCATCAACATTGAGCTTCTTAATTAAACAGAAATTAAAAGGAACTTCAAAACCCTGTTAGTAGAAATTTATCTCGATCACTAGAGTTATTTTTTATGAAGTTTGATGTTTAAATTCGCAATGCAGGTGGAACTTGCATACTTCAATCATGGAGGAATTCTTCCGTATGTTATCCGAAACCTGATCAGTTTGAAACAATAAGGTGGGCTCTTCATCCGTGTTGCAACATGTTATTCGTACTCTATCTACTTGCCACCAGTAGCTTGTGGTTGCAATCAGATGCGGATGCGAAAGAATAAGCTCTCTCCTTCGTAATTAAAAAAAAGAAATAAATCCCTTAATCTCTATTCAAAATGCTGCAAAATGAGGAAGACATAAATCCTTTGAAACTATGCAGTGATTCATTCCGATAGGCTTTTACGATGCAACTATTTTACTCGTGACTTAAATTGATCTGTTGGACTTTATGGTGACATACCATTTGTATGTTCTGGTCTCATATGCATTTTTTTTAACTTCCAGACGGTAATGTGGACATTGCAATTTTTAATTTCTAAAATTTGATAAAAAAGAAAAGTAGATGTATGATTTCAAATGATGCTTTTGTATAACGGTCATTTTGCATAATTTTATATTGAAGTCTTATGTTATCTGAAAGTAAAGAAAAAAAAGTAATATAAAAAGGGGTACATGGTGTATAAATTTTTTTTTTTGCTTATTTTTGTGTAAATCCTCGGAAACTCCTAAAATCGCCAAGTATTTTAGTTCAAAAATGCTACATGCGTGTATACGGTGCAACCATTTTTCTCATATAAAAATGCAGGTGTGTAGTGTCATTCATTGAGTTTTTTTTAACAACGTTTCCTAAATTGGAATTTGGAAAATGTACAGTTTCAATGTTGGACCTGTATTTGGGCCCAGGAGAATCAATCGATCAATAAGTATATTCGTTCTTTATTTTACTATGTTCTTTATTTCATTTTAGTGTGTTTGATTTTCTATTAGTTGGAAGACTTCAGGGGCATTGTCTTTTAATTTTACAAAATAATCTATATTGTCTAAGATTATTCTTTTATTAAATTATTGTATAAACTTACTATATATAAATAATTCAATTGATAATTCATATTTATCATATTTATTTATAGAAAAGATTACTAGATAATGTATATCTTTTTACAAAGACATCCTTTACAAATATTATCTAGTTAAAAATTTAATATTATTAAACTGAAATTTATTTTGAATAATAAATTCATAAATTAATATATTAAATAATTAATATCCTTTAAAAATTAAATGATAATAATATAATGCTTACCGTTATAATAATAAAAATTGTTACTTTAATTAATATTAATCATAATTAATAATTAGTGATATATTGTTATTCATTATACGATAATATTGCATTATATAAATATTATTAAATAATATTTATTATTAATATTAATTTGTTACTATACTATATTATTATTATTTGTGTTGTTATTATTACATGACATGTTTTACTAGGTTATATTTTATTTATGAAAGATTCAAAAGAGAGCATGAAAAAAATATAGATAAGATTGCTACTTAAGTGTTAATATGAAAAAACACATCTTATTTGTTACATCATAAGTAATTTGCATTGCTAGGTAATTCAAATTGTCTGTATATTAACATAAGTAAATAGAATAATCTGGTAGGCCAATACAATTTTAAGATAGATTACTAGTAATATGAAGAGATTACCATACGAAAATGACTCCTTAAGGTTTTGTAAAATATTTGGTGGTTGTGTGCGGCTAGAACATCTTGCGAAATATTATATAATTTAGGGTTCTTTGTGATATCTAACAAAGAGAGGTTTTCGCTGTCAATTCTTGCAATTGAGCTTACGAGGGTTCCCATCAATTGATATCATAGTAGACTGCGATTATATCAACACCACGAATGATGACTCACAAGGATCAGATTAACAAATTAGAAGAATTAGTGTTTAACTTGTAATCATCCTAGGGAGAAAGTGAAGGCGACAATGGTGCAATTCCAAGGGATGTCTACATTGAGTTAAAATTAGTTTATATTATTTGGATATATATAACAGAAGTTATGAATTTATCTTTTACTATTATGCCATTTGTCGAGGTTCCAAAATTTTATATAAAAATTGAATTAATCATATTAGTCTTTTACATGTAGGTAAAGTAATATCAAGTATTCATACATCATTTATATACTTTTTATCACTTGTTCGACATAGCAATAAGGATGACATATCAGCTTAAGGGTTATGAAGAAAGAATTAAGAGAAAGGGAGCGAAAGACAATTAAGAATAAGGTATGTAGGGTGGATTTGTATACTTTTATTCATATATTTTTATGATATATAATGCTTATAATGTTTTAGGTCATTACATGTTTAAATGATAATTCTTAGTATCATTATTGATTTATAAGAAATGCTAAAATGAATATTTTCCAAAATAGTGTTATTCTTTATTTTACAAGATACTTATATATGAATGATAACAAAAATTACATGAAAAGTATCGTATTTGTTTAATTAGATGTTATACCTTGTGATTGTTATTGATATGAATGTTATATATAATAGTTTGATAATTAATAGATTGATTGAAATTAAGTTTTATAAAAAAATATGCTATACTTTAAAGTTATATAAATGCAAAGAGAAGTAATTGAAGAAAAGTTCTAATGATACAACTATATGTCTTAACATGGACATGTTTACCATTATATTTCGTTGTTATTAACACAATTATATACTATATGATATAATACATTATGATATGATACCACACCTGTTGAATCTAGGATCCCGAGAATGTTTTGAATGATCACAAATTTGTAAGTGAACTCAGCCTGTACTGATGAACTTGTCTGAGTTGATTTCTGTAACAAGATATATTCAAGTTCAGTACAGTGGTCGACCTGAGCTAAAGGAATGGGCGACCGCTGCACACGTAATTTATACATGAAGAACCATATGTGTGCAGTGGGCATCCTAAGGATATAAGCGGTCGACCAGTATCAGAGGATTGACACATGAAGTGGAGAAGCAGAGCATAAACGGTCGACCAAAGAAGAAGAGAGGCCGACCGATAACGGGGAGTGTATATGAAGGAGCAAGGCACAGACGGTCGACC
>LTAE01004090.1:53998-88064 GCA_001647135.1 Pontederia paniculata | reverse complement strand
TTTATGCTTCGCTGCTGCTTATCATATGCTCTCTTCCTCTATTGCTGGTCGACCGCTTATATCCTTAGGACGCCCGCTGCACACACATGGTTCTTCTGATATATATTACGTGTGCAGCGGTCGTCCATTCCTTTAGCTCAGGTCGACCGCTGTACTGAACTTGAATATATCATGTTACAGAAATCAGCTTAAACAAGTTCATCAGTACAGGCTGAGTTCACTTATAAATTTGTGATCATTCAAAACATTCTCGGGATCCTAGATTCAACACCCCCCTCTTGGTGCCATCCAGATCCTACACTATCTCCGATGTTGGCAGCAACGTGGCGGTATGATCCGCGTCGAGGAGCGACGCGGTTGTTCTGGAGCGAGAACACAATGAGAGAGAGTGCGGCCCGTGTCCATCGTGACATGACCCAGTTCCACCTATTTCATACGTACGATTAATCTATTATTTGATCCTCCCTGAATACATACCTTTGTTAGTTACCCTTTTTCTTTAATTTGTGTTGCTTGCCCTCACGTGTATGACCTCCTCCTCTTTAGTCCACTAGGAGAGAGAAAGAGATAGATAGATAGATAGATAGATAGATAGATATTTTAGTTCTTAAGACTTGAGAGAGATTATGGGGTCCTCCCCCCTCTAACCCTCCTTATATAAAGGTTACCTAGGCATAATCCTAGGCAAAGTTAATTTAATCCCTCATATCTCTTAGGATTAGAAGTCCTTTAAAACTAGTTTGGATAGAATTAGAAATATTAATAAACTAGGATAATAAGTTAACTTAATCTCTTCTTATCCCAATTTTGATTAGGAGTCTCTTAAAATCAATTTGGGTAGGAATAGGAATAAAAAGTTTAGGAGACTAATTTGACTTTGACTCTTATTTATTCTATTTCTAATCTTAATCCTAATCATACTCTACTTTATCTTTCATTTTATTCTTTATTTTTATTTTATGGAAATTTTGTGTGTTACATAATAACCTCCTTAAAAATGAATTCATTCTCGAATTCAGCAGTATCATCCATCTAGCAATAATCTCTCCATCAACAAGCTATGCATAATCCTCTTTAGTATGGTGCACTAGGAGTACCTCGACCGGAGTCATAGACATGTGGTTCCTCTTCAGCCCTCATGTCATACACCCTTCCTATTGTCGACAGGAGAGCATTTCCTTCTCCTCAAGGAACTTGGTCTCCTTGTCGATCAAGACAGTTCTTAGTGAAGTGTCTATGCTTTCCGAAGTTGAGACATGCGCCGGTCTTGAGGCGACACTCCCCAGTATGGGGCTTCTGACAATGAGGGCAGCATTTCTTTTCCTCCCATGGTGGTGGGGGTCCATCATGAGGCTTATAAGGTCATTGGTGTTCATCTCGTCGCCGGTTCCTCTAGTTGGGAGCCTTGGCTTGCCTTCTTTCATTCCATCCTACCCTTTCTCGTTCCAATGGTTATAGTTGGGCCTTGGTTTTTAATTCCTTATGGCGTATGATGTTATCTCTTTTCATGCGCTTTGCCAGTTTTGAGGGCTTGTCGAGAGTTTTACAGTTGCCCTTGAGGGGTTTAGTTCTCAAGTCTGGAGTCAAACCTTGAATGAAGCGGTCTACCCTTTCCCACTCTTCCTGCTCCATTTTGCAGTATTTCTGTAGCCGGACGAATTGGTTATGATATTCCTCCACGGTCATGCTGCCTTACTGCAGCTCGATAAATTATCATTGCTTTAAACTCTGCTCATAAGCAGTAAAGTATCGTGTCTCAAATGCTTTAAACGGTTGTACACCTTTTCCATGGCCGGTGACATCTCCAGAAGTAATTTTTTCAGTCTTGGTCACAATCGTGACCCCCTTTTCACGGATCGTGACAACTCTCGGATGCGTTTTTTGCCACTTTCCTTCGGTCACGACCGTGATAACCCTATCACGGGCCGTGACAATTTATGGAAAAATTTTAAATAATTATTTTTAAACTCATTTTACCACCAAACTAAGCCTAATCTTCTCCAAAAAAAAGTTTGTTATTCCATGATCCTACCTATAAATATCATATGAAGACATCAATCAAGGGAGCTTTTTGATCAACTAGAGAATTGAAGAAAGATTTTGAAGAAAAAATTGAAACCAAGAGCCTGGAGCAAAGCCTAACGGCAAGAGAAGGAGAAGAAATTTGCTGAGAAAGAAGACGATCGTCATACTCATGTTTGGATCCATTGTTTGTTATTGTCTCTTCTCTATTTTTTGGATGAAACTTTAGTGTAATTTATTTTTAAATCTTTTCTGGAGAATTTATATTATAAGGGATAAACCTCTGAACCTTTGTTGAATTAATTTTAGTCATGAATGTTTTATGCATATGCATGTGAATTTAATTGCTCTTTTATGAATTCTTGAGGGTTTGAATCTTTGCTAGCATGTTGGATAAAAATAACGAATAGTTATTTCTCTTTGGTAAATAAAAATGATTTTTGAATTATTAATCAAGACATTGCATAACACATCCATGTAGCATCTTGGATAAGAATATCTTGGATGTGAGGTATGTGAGATTGACATCCTGGATAGGAACAATTCATAGTTTAGGAAATACATCTTAACACATCTCAAAACTCTAGTTGATTGGATTGACATCCTAAATAGGATCACTTAAGTCTTTTAGATTTGATATAGTTGATGTATTCTGGATAGGACATCATACTTTAGGTATATCCTAATCCTCGTAAGAATTTGAGTTAAACTAAACATTAATTGAACTTGAGTAAAACTGATTTCGTCCTTAGTCATCTTACATCTTCCTAATCCAGAAGGCTTTTGTTATTAAATTTTTTTCTTCTCTTTCCTTTTATTCATTTTCTATCAAAAACTCATCTTTATTCACAAACCTGTCTTCTCTCATTAGTTGTTGAGATTAGATAAAAGTAATATTAGTCCTCGTGGGATCGATAGTTAGCTCACCGTTGAACTATTACTTGATACGACTAGTGCACTTGCTAGCGATTTTTTCTGAATAATTAGCACGCATTAAGTTTTTGGCGTCATTGCCGAAAATTAATTCATTAACATTCTATTCTAGTTTCATTAGCTACTGTGAGATTTTTCTTTATTTTGGTTACTTTCACGTTTCTTCTAGTGTTTTGATTTTTTCAATATACATCTTTTGCACATCACACGTTCAACAACGCATATGACATCCTTTCTTCAATGGCAAAGAAGCAATAAAAGTCTAGTCAACAATCATTTCCATAAATAGAAGATAAAGGAAAAGATATTAAGCACGAGGAGGCAACACCAAGTCAAAATATTATGAAAATGCCTCACAAGCTCAGCAATAAGACCCCTCAATGGACTCAATAGCCATACTCATACAGGTGATGAGTGGACTATTGGCAAAATTTATGAGCAAGAAAATCAGATTCAATCTATGGAGAAGCATATTCTTGAGCTAATTGAGAGCATCAATGATAGAGATAGTGCTATCACGTCATTGTTGGCAAAAAAACCATTGGTTGAATTAAAAGTTGATCTTGAAGAGATGATTGGTCAACTGACAACAAAAATTGAAAAGAGATTTCTCATGTAGAAAAATATTATCACCAATTCGGAGGCACAGTTGACTTAGTTGATAAGTCAACCCAAAGCTGAAGAAATATCATCTCCTTTGCCACAACCATCTGAGATGCAAGAAAAATTTGTAGCCATGAAAACAAAGTTCCAAGCATTAGAGAAGCAAGTTGTGCAATTGACTTCTCAAAATGCTGGACATCACAATGACAACCATGAGAAGCACCCAACAACTCTTGTGTGTCCCTGTCACAAACAACGATCCTTTCAAAGAAGGAGACCATGAAGAGAAAATCAAAAGAAATGGACACTGCAATGGCGAATCAAGAAGACGAGCGAGTACACCATTGAAGATGGGCGAGTCATAAGGAGGAACTCACCTTCTGATGTCCCTATAAGTACAACAACAATGTCTTTAAATCGACGAGCATCCAAAGATATTAAAACATCAACAATTTTAAAGTTGTGGCAGCGCAAAAGTCCACCTACCATCGAAGAACATCAACAGTCTTGGAGCCACAAATCTCACAAAACCGTACCATCAAGTTTGTGGATCCATAGTGCGAGATAATTGAAGAAAAATAATTGAGCAAATCAAGATCATTGATGGTGAGATATGGGAGATTAAGGGCGCATATTTATGCACAACTACTTACATACACCATGACAACCAACATCTCCTACATCACCACAATTGCAAGTAAAGCCTCTAGATGGACTATGCCATGCAATCAAAGAATAATTGATCAAAATTTTAGAAAAATAACGGTCTCCACCACCGCACTGAACGTATAAATTCTTCGTGAGTTCGTTCCTTTTCTTTCCTTCATATATTTTTATGTGGACATTGTCAACCTCGCATACATCCGAGCATAATTTGAGGCACAATCAAGATAAAGACTATAACTTAGCATCATTGGCATAAACTTTCTCTTAGATTTTTTTTTAATCTTAGTTTATGGAGTCTTTGTTTATTTTACAATCTTAGCCTTGGAGTTTCTTTTGTCTTGTTTAGTGAATTTTTGAGTCAAGGAAGTCAACCCTTTGAAAATTCCTTAAAAAATATTTTAAAAAAAGTGTTTTCACCTTGGAAAGTTATAGTATACTGACGACATGCCCGTTAGTCCTCCTACTCTGCACAATATGATTTTTCAGGAATTCAGGCCACCTTGGAAGAAATCAGAGCATAGCAATGACACAAGTTAGAAATTATTATGAAGAGTCATGCACGTCAGGACATCACCAACAAGATGATTAAGCACATGCACAAGCATCACACCAGTGAGAGCCATTATGGACAGTTCTTCACCTTGCCACTGTTGCGATGGATTAATCAGGTTGTAGTTTTCTTTTTCATTTATTTTTTGTATTATCATTGTGTCATCTCCTTCGGCCGAGGCTCAAACACTGAGTACAGTGTTTGGTTTAATCTTGGGGGAGTTTGCATTTCATGCATTTTGTTTGCATTTGGTGTTGTCTTGCATTTCATGCTTAATTGCAATTTATCATCATTTGTATGCAAATCACAAAAAGAGTTTAGTCATAAAGAGTTCTGAAATAAAAAGAGAAACCCAAAAATATCATTTTCATCTTAGTAACCTAGCTTAACTTTTTTTACTTTATTTAAGTATATTTTAAAGCTATCTAGTAGGATTTATGAAATTTGAGTGTCATTCTTTCAAATGCAAATCACAAATATGTATCGAATTCCTGATTTTTGCTGATAAGGGTTATGATTACTTATACTATAATTCTTTTTAGCTTTATCGTACATGAGCTAGATTATTACAGTCTTTTTATTGAATGTTTAGTCATCGAAAAATATTGTGAAAATGTAAAATGTGAAAAATAAAAAAAAATTGTGAAAAAATGAATTATTGTGTGAAAATTTTGAAATTGAAAAAAAAAGTGAAAATAGGAGTTGAAGTATTACCAAAATGTTATGCAAAACCTGGGTGAGTTCGAGCAAGTAAACTCGAGGGGTGTTTTAACACTTGTTGCCCTAAGGTCATCTGGTCTGGGAGTTATGCTCGCTACATGGATCAACTTGTGCAAATTGGAAAAGCGCCTAAGTGCTAATTCAATTGCCTAGTTCGACCTTTCATTCAAAACCTAGGAATGTTCCGGCAAGTACACCCATAGGGGACTCTTAAATCTTGGTGACCTAAGGTCATCTGGTTTGGGATCTATCGGTTGAAAGCATGCTACATGAACTTCCTTGTGCAACCCAGATTGAAAGTTAGAACTCATAAAAATGAAAATTATATTCATTCTTATTATTTATAAGTATAAGCTCAATTGTTACTTTTGTCTTCAACATTAATGTTGTAGTTTGATAGGCTCTGTTTGTTAGTTGTGATAGAATTTTTTAAGTTGTTTATGGGTCGGAAACTTTTGAAGCGTGAAGATGGATGAATGTGCATTATTGGTGAGGAGCAAGAGAGAGGTGGTGCAAGAAAATTATCAGTCTACTAGAAATATGTTATGATGGAAGCGTCTTGAGCATTGATCTGAATTTTGGTTGAGGACAAGCAAGATTTTAAACTTGGGGGTATTTGATGCATGCTAAATTAGTCATGTTGTTCATAGTACATTTGGTCCAAATTTCACTTATTCCTACATCGCACGCATCATTTTATATACTTCTTTGCATTTATTTATTTTAAAATATAAAACTACACATTTGTGAAATTTTATTGTCTAGAAAGAAAAATGACGAAGACACGAAGATATTAAAAAAAATGACACTCAAATCGGAGTTAAAACGAGTCCGAAATCGCGATTTGAAGTTGGGCATATTTGCAAGGCTACAAGTCACGACCGTGACAGAAAGTCACAGCCCATGACATATTGAAAACGGGCCATAACCCAGTTTTCACGCCTAGTAATAGTTTTTCATGGGCAAAAGTATTTTCCAGCTATTGTCATGGTCATGAAAATCTTGTCATGGCCCGTGACGACTCCAGAACTTAAATTTACCCTCGGTCACGACCGTGACACCTTTTTCATGGCCCGTGACAACTCCCGAATGCATTTTTGCCCACTTTCCTTTGGTCACGACCGTGACAACCCTGTAATGGGCCGTGATAATTTGCGGGAAAATTTTAAATAATTATTTTTTAAACTCATTTTAACATAAGCCTAATCTTCTCCAAAAATAAAGTTTGTTATTCAATGACTCTTCCTACCTATAAATATCATATGAAAACATCAATCAAGGGAGCTTTTTGATCAACTAGAGAATTGAAGAAAGATTTTGAAAAGAAATTTGAGACCAAGAGCCTAGAGCAAAGCCTAACGCCAAGAGAAGGAGAAGAAATTTGCAGAGAAAGAAGATGATTGTCGTACTCTTGTTTGGATCTATTGTTTGTTATCTTCTCTTCTATATTTTTTGGATGAACTCTAGTTAATCTATTTTTATATATTTTCTAGAGAATTTATATTATAAGGATAAACATGTGAACCCTTTGTTGAATTAATTTTAGTCCTAAATTTGTTATGTGTATGCATGTGAATTTTAATGTTCTTTTATGAATCCTTAGTTTGAATCTTTACTAGCATCTTGAATAAGAATAGCGAACTCTTATTTCTCTTTGATAAATAGAAGTGATTTCTTGAATTATTAGTCAAGATATTGCATAATATATCTAGGTAGAATCTTGCAGGGGCGGACCCACATATATCCCGAGGGTCCTCCCCCCTGCCCCAACTTTTTTGTATATAAGTATATATATACGTATATACTACTAATTATAGTTAATAAATAAAATAAATGCTAAAAAATTATCATAATTCTTTAACTGGTGTAGTGGATAAGTGGTTTTGGCTAACATCTAGAGGTTTAAGGTTCAAATTTTGGTCCCTCCCTTTTTTTAAATTTATTGTTATATATTTTGACCCCTCTAACTTTCCTTCCTAGGTCCGTCCCTGGCATCCTAGATAAGAATATCTTGGGTGTGAGGTCTATGAGATTGACATCTTGGATATGAACGATCCATAGTTTAGGAAATACATCTTAACGCATCTCAAAACTCTAGTTGATTAGACTGACATGCTGGATAGAAACAATCAAGTCTTTTAGATTTAAGATAGTTGATACATCCTGGATAGGACATCATACTTTAGGTAGATCCTAATCTTCGTAAGAATTTGACTTAAACTAAACATTTATTGAACTTGGGTAAAACTGATTTCGTCCTTAGTCATCTTACATCATCCTAATTCAGAAGGTTTTTGTTATCAAATTCTTTTCTTTTCTTCATTTTCTATCAAAAACTCATCTTTATTCACAAACAAGTGTTCTCTCATTAGTTGTTGATATTAGATAGATAAAATAAATATTAATCCTCGTGGGATTGATACTCAAGTCACCGTTGAACTATTACTTGATACGACTAGTACATTTGGTAGCGATTTTTTTTCTGCATAATTATCACGCATCAATTATGCAGTAAAAATTTGAGGGAGGGGGCAAGATGCCATATGTGATCCGAATGACTTCGCCTTAATTCTTAGCTGCTACATGGTTATTTTTTTAATTTATTGTTATATATTTTGCCTCCCCCTCTAACTTTTCTTCCTGGGTTCGTCCCTGGCATCTTGGATAAGAATATCTTAGGTGTGAGGTCTATGAGATTGACATCCTGAATATGAACGACCCATAGTTTAGGAAATACATCTTAACACATCTCAAAACTCTAGTTGATTAGATTGACATCCTGGATAGAAACAGTCAAGTCTTTTAGATTTGATATAGTTGATGCATCCTGGATAGGACATCATACTTTAGGTAGATCCTAATCTTCGTAAGAATTTAACTTAAGCTAAACATTTATTGAATTTTAGTAAAATTGATTTCGTCCTTAGTCATCTTACGTCATCCTAATTCAGAAGGCTTTTGTTAAAAAATTCTATTCTTTTCTTTTCTTTTCTTCATTTTCTATCAAAAACTCATCTTTATTCACAAACATGTCTTCTCTCATTACTTGTTGAGATTAGATAGATAAAACTAATATTAGTCCTCGTGTGATTGATCCTCAATTTACCGCTGAACTATTATTTGATACGACTAGTACACTTGGTAGCGATTTTTTTCTGCATAATTAGCACGCACCAATTATGCATCGAAAATTTGAGGGAGGGGGCAAGATGTCATATGTGATCCGAATGACTTCGCCTTAATTCTTGGCTGCTACATGGTTTTTTTTTTCTTTTTCAAATTAACTTTCATCCCATCACACATATCCAAACATATAAATTAAGTCCATTAAATGATTAATCTATTTAATTACAACAAAACTTTTTGTCAAAAGTTTTTTGTTTTCTATTTCAACTTTTTTCATTTTATTTCAAATGTTTTATATACTTACTTTTGTATATCCCTATCATCATTCTTTAATGTGAATTACTATTAATTTACATTAATTTAATTTTTCAAAACTCATCTTCAGTTTATAACAAATTCTATTGTGATATAATTTATCTTTTTCCCAAACTCAAAAGCTAAATTTTAGTTTGGACGTTTTTTAATCCAATTTGATATGTTTATAATATATCTCTTTTCCTCGCTTATTATTATATTTTCAATTTAGATTGAATATACAACATAGTTTTTTTTCACACCTGATTATGGAAATAGAGAAGTATTTCAAAAAAAAAGATCACCTCTTCCACAAAATATACTTCATAAGGAAATAATATAAAAATAACATTGTAAAACTAATATGAATAAAAATCCACAATTCAAAATCAAGTGGAGTTGGCATCCTTTCACCAATTTCTAAAAAAGATGATTTTTTTGAACTATTTGTTCAAATGATCAGGATAAATTAAAAGAACTTATTTACTTAAATATTCGTTCCAACCTAAAAATCATACTTATATGAGAGGAATTTGGATTAAAAGTTAGGGAGAATCAAAAAATAAAAATTATTTTTTAAAAATTAATATATATAATATTATATAAATATATCTATATATACAATATTTAAGAGAGTTAAGATTGATAATGTATGTTTCACAACTATTCCAATATAAGTGTTATTAATTATTAAGTATTCAATTTATTATTATATACATATTACTTTTTCATAAAATTTATTAACTATTAAATAAAATTTATTATATAATAGAAACAAAAAATTATAATTATAATATTTATGCTATGGATTAAATTATTTTTCTTAGAAAAATCTAAATTTAATCTTTGAGCAATAGCAAATTAGAAAACAAAGTTGAATAAAAATGACTCTAGATAATAAATTGAACCCTAACCTTTATATGAAGTTCCACCTATCTACCCACTTGAGCAATTGAACAATTTTTCTAATCTTCCAGCGCTCATTTTATTTATTTACTTCATATACTAGTAAATGTGTATGAATATACATAAAACATCGAAATTTTGAGAGGAGAGGGGGCAGGGTGGGACCTTTCCCTGCATACTTACCCTCAAATAAAAATTGGAGGTAGATTGTGACGATTTAATTCATATTGGTTTAACCAATACTCAAATTGGTTATAATATAGTTACGAGTAAATTACACGAATATTCATCTAATTTTACGTGTTCCCATCTCGGTCATTAAACTTTATTTTGTAATAGGATGAAACTTTTCACGCACTGTCATTCTGACTTACTATCGTTGTTTCCAAGTTGTTGCACTTATGTGGCATCCACATAAGCAATTTCTCTCTCTGACACATTGGTAAATAATATTATAATTTTGTTCTCTCCGATGCGGCAATAAAAAATCTTCGCCTTGTAACCCTAAGAATCTTAAGCCTTCCATCATCATTTTATTTTGTTAACCTTGTGATCCCCAAATAGCGTCGTTGTCTTCACCCTTTTACGATCTTTGTCATTCTGTAATCTTTGGTGTCATTCTACGATCTTCTTTGTCCCGATCGTTCTACGATCTTCTTCGTCCTTGTTGGTCTATGTCTTCTTTGCCTACGCAAGTTGCTCTTCATTCTCCCTTCACTGATCTTCAATCACCCTATGCTGGTCTTCATCGTCCTCGCCTCTCATGTTTGCCTATTTCATAGCTCATCCACCCTTATTGTTAAGTCGGCGCCTTCACTGGTTAGCCCTAAACCCTAAAATCATATATTTATTTTACCTTGTTATGATTATTAAACATTATAAAGTTGCAACAACTGCTTCCCTAGACTTGCATATTGTTAGCGTCAACAAGAACACCCTTTAGAAGATGTGATTACAGAGAAGCAGTGATCAGAACATCTTGGACTCATAGTAACATGGTCACTTGTTTTATGGTTGTCCAAATTTTGGAGTGAGTTTGAATATTTTATAATTTATTGAAAATTATGTCTTACTTTTTTCCTAATGTTGGCATTTCTATAGGGGAATCGATCATGTGACTACTTCGACTAGTTGGGTCCATCTTTTGATGCAAGAAGTAAGATGATGATTAACAGATTATTGCATAGATCGATAAGTTGGATACAATAATTGAAGTTAAGAAGAAAATGGATCAGAGATCGGAGGCACAACATGTAATCAAAGAGAAAATGTTAGAAGATTGAATATGAACATTGAAGATGAGAGAAAAAAGAACTATGGATGGTTCAAAAAAATGTTATAGTTTGTGTAATTAGTAGTATTATTTTGTATACGACAATGTAAATGTCAATATATGTCTTTTTAATTATCAGCTATATTTTGTATGTAGATTAATGTTTGTTTTTTGAACTCTGCTTATGTGCTACTTCTTATTAATGAATCTATGGATTGAATGAGAAATGTTTGTTTATCCGGTAATTCTTATTAAAATGAATCTATGGATTTCTCTTATGTGTAAATGAGTGTGAACTTTGACATCTTAAAACTTAGAATGTGTATGAAATAATACAACCATCGATCTTTATCACTATTCTGTAGAGGTCAATCGATTAAATTACATAGACGAATATCAAATTGTATTCACTTATTTACATGTTCATCAAACTTTCCTCCTGTAACAGCATGGACATCAAACTTTATTAGTTGTAACAACATGGTCATCCAACTTTCCTTTTTGCGCCATATGATCATTGAACTTCCCGATCTAAATAGTTGTGATCATCTAACTTTGTCATCACACTTCTTTATACGTGAAAGAATGTGATCATCGGAATTCGCAAAATCCTCAAATTGAAATTATAAAATTATGATTATAAAATAACGACTACAAATCACAAAATGATTCCTCTCACTATATATATAAAGAAATTCAATTGTACAAAATGTTCAAGCCCATATTGACCAACAACACAAAATGGTCATGCTAGAGAGTTACACATAATGCCAGAGAGTTGCAAATTTACACAACAAAATCATCATGTTACAAACGAGTTCATAGTTTATCAAGTTGTTCTTGAAACACACAAAGGTTTCAACTTAATCTTATCTCCTTCTTCCGGCCTTCTTCATCCTCTTCTGTTTATAGGTTTGTGATTGCTGAGTAGGTTGTGATGTCAAAGGCTAAAATATGCAACATGGAAATCAGAAAATGACCTCACTGTTGATATTAGTAAATAAAGGAAAAGCAGACAATGACCTCATTAGTTCTATCGATCTTTCTCTTCTTCTTATTATGTTGCACAGTTGGTTGAGATGGCCCAATTTGAATAACATTTGATTAAGTAGTTTGTTTAGCATTACATCGAGAAGTTGGTTGAGATGAACTGTAAACATCATTCTTTTCTTCTCTTACTATATTGTTTGATAATATTAGAATGTTGAGTTTGTTGAAAAGTATAAGATTCTGCTAAACCATATGAAGATGTTGGACATTTGATTTTCTGCATCTACACATAAATAAAGTTTGTAGTTAGCATGTGTATTGAAGAAAAATGTACTAAAATATCTAATTACCTACATGATATCTCTTATTATGTCAAGTCATTCCACATTGGCTACATGTCATTCGAACTCTTCCTTTTCTACTCAATTTACCCTTAGCAACAGTTGTCTTCTCCAAATCTTCAACTTATTTTCTTGTTTTTTTTTTGCTTCCTTCTCTTTTTGTTTGTTCATAAATGGAGTGGATTTATAGGGGTGAGTTCATCAAGTATAGACCATTGATCTCTCTTATTCAATGGTGCTATTATATGATCATAAATTTTCAAATAAGTCTCAGTACAATAGAATTTGTCCACATATAAATAGGAATCATGATTGTTTCCACGTATGCTAACAATAGCATGGACACAAAGAATTTCTAATTGCCACCTTCTCCTAGACATATATACAACATATTGTGCACCCTCAGGATTAACATGTACTTTTGGGCCACCTAAATATGTAGGTTCCCACATCAAGGGCTACGAATGTTAGTAGTTGTCCACCATAATCATCTTTCAAGAAACAACTATATAAAATATACAATAGTACTACAACGACTTTTAATGTCATCAGTCAATATATATCTTTAAACAAATATACATTCCTTTCCGGTGTAGGTCTTCAAATAGACCAAGTAGTGTACTTCCTAGATTGATCTTCAATAACTCAATATCTATACAATTGCTTATACTGCTCAGTACCATCATTATGAATTTTTTCAAAAGCATAATATTTGGTTCTCCAAGCTTTCATTCTATTGATGTTGTAAAACTTTTCCCCCTTCACTTGATCCATCAACCCTTGAAGTTCCCATGCAGGTGCACTACGAAACTTAGACTCATACTTTTTTGATAATATTTTTATATTAAATGAAAGTTATTGAAGACCTTGGGACAATTGTGAATCAAATGTAATGACTTAATGGTCCAAGTATATCTTTTTGGTTTTTTCAGATTTCTTGGAGAAGTCATCACCCTCCACCCACATTTATTTAAACAAACTGCAATCACCCTCTTCTTGTCATTCCATGGAAAATGCACTTGAAATCTATTTTTTATCCCATGGAGATTGCATGTCTCGATAAACTCTCATTTGTCCCTAAAGACCATGCCAATCTCAAACTTTGGGTCCTGCCTATCTCTTTGAGCATTGAAAATATGTGCTATAGGTATCTTCTCTCTTTTATCATTTGTATTAGAAGTTGTATAAAAAGTCTTTTGATCCTTCATACTCTAATTCTTATTGACAATTGGTTGTTTGAGATATGACATGAGAGTCATCTCAACCATGTGCCCCTGCAAAAGTTGGTTATGTCTCTCTAAACCTTTGTTGGGACCCTTCACAAATAGAAGGTTCTCCAAAACCTGCTTGTGCCCCTCTACAATTTGGCATCTCTGCAAACTTGATTCTCACCCTGCAAAATCTGACAAATTTGCCCCCTCTAACTCATCATCATCATCACCCGACACACTATCTCATAAATTCTCATCACCATAATAATTCTCTCTTACATTCTTTATTGTCTCATTTAAATCATCATCACCTAGTCTTCATCATGAATTGAAACATCATCTTCATGATCAATTTTAGGTTCAAAAATCCTATTCTAAAGTAAACATGTCACATTCTTTTCTCTTTTTTTTGAATCATCCAACTCTTCATACTTGGAGCACTTGTTGTGGCAACAGTAACACCTCTACCCTCCTCTGTATCCACTATTTCTTCAATCACCACCCTAACCTTCCTAGTGTTGATGTGCATAAATAAGGACATTTATTTTGAATCTCTCTTGTTCTTGTTCCATACATACAAGTCCATCTTCCCAATTTTAAAGATTTCAGCACACATCTTTAACATAGAGTTGTCATTGTTTAAAGTCATAAGACTTGTCATCCAATCATTCCCCTGATTCTATCCACATATAAGTGGCAATCCCTTCCACACCAATAGCCTCCATCATGTGGTCAATTTCATAAGGGGACATGAGATCATGATCTACATTTTGGAATGTCTCCACCTCAACATCGTGATATTCATATTCTCCTTTCACTCCATTGAAATGGATATGTGGACTAAGTAGACCATTCTAACAAAAGTTCAAAAAACAAATATTAAATAATTAATATACAAGTAACTAAAGTGCTTACAAGAAAGAAATATCACATTTTTTTCCAAATTATGTGATAATGGTCCACAATCTAGAGGGCTACTCATTTTTCTATAGAGTGAATTGTTTCCAAATAGCCAAAAATAGCAAAAGACACAATTTTTTTGGTAGAAATTTGATAATGCAGGAAAGTGAACAAACATCACATGGTCAAACTTTTTAGTAGAGATTAGATATCATAGGATCAAAACTGACTAAGCCAGGTAATACTTTGTCATGCTTAACAACACCTCCATTCTCCTCAAGAAGATAATGCAGGAAAGTGAACAAACATCCATTCTCCTCAAAAGGATAATGTAGTTACCTAGGGAAAGATGGAAATAAGTTGCAACTAGGGTCCATACTAGTTACTCCTTGAAATCAAGAAACGACAACAAAAAGATAGTATAATGGGAACAAAAGGCAAGATGGTAAGATAGTCATTCATAAACTGAACTTTTGTTGGATTAGTCAAGTAGACCTATACCAAAATGTGTTTCAAATTTGATGTGTTCTAGCATGAAAATCAATGTTAGGGTTTACAAAAAGTTAACAATATTTGGTCGCAAAAAATTTAGGGTTAACAAAAAAATTACCATTGTTTCGGGTAACAAAATCTAGGGTTAACACAAAAATCACTATTTACAAAAATAGGGTTAATGCAAAAGTCACTCTTTAGGGTTAATATTAGGGTTTAGTGTATAATGGAAACAACATCAATGTCGAGCAAGAAAGCGGCCATCGACAATGACAAGCAGGAGAGTGGAATGTCGAGCAACAAGGATGAACGACGAGAACGCACGATGAGGATGAACCACAAGGATAAATGACAAGGACGGACGGACGATGACGACAAAAGATGATCGACAACAACGAATGGCTTCCGACAACAACGAAATGTGAACCATGGTTACGGAAATGGGGAACACAATTATGACAATTGACGAAATGGGGACCAGTGTTATGGAAAATGGGAAAGACATGAGGACCATTTTTCATTGCCACATGGGAGAGAGAAGAAACCTTATAATATTTTATATCGAAATGGCAAAGAGAGAAATTACTTCTATATACGCCACATAAGTGTGACAACTTGGAAAACCAACGGTAGATGGTCAGAATGAGCATGAAAAGTTTTCCAAGTTGGATAATCATCCTATTGCAAAGTGAAATTTAGTGACCGAGATAAGAATGCGTGAAAGTTGGATCGTTCGTGTAATTCACTCATGTACTTACAAAAGATGCAATTTTCTTTACTTGTGTTGTTATTTGTTTAAAATTGACATTGAAAGTCGAAGTGAGACAATGCATTTGTTATCGAATTATTTAAAAAGATAGATTTCATATTCATGCTAGAGGACTTGATCGTGCTTATCATCAAGCTATCAATAAATGATTATTTATTAAAACAAAATCCATATTTTGAATTGGTTCTAAATAAATAATTAGATCAATTGAAAATAAGATATATTTTACATCAAGAGTCATTTTTTACTGTCTTCGCTTGATTTTTTAAGATATATTTTACATCAAGAGTCATTTGTTCATGATCACGACAGATACGAAAATCCAAAAAATAAAGAAATATTTTGAAACTTCTGTAGTTTAATGCCTATTACAATAAAGATATAGATAAAGTTGTGCTAAAATATGCTCCTAAAAATCGACAAATGATCTTATATGATAGCTAATGCAGGTGCAAAAGAAACAATCAAAACAATTCTCAATGATTTTAAGGATGATATATTTGATATTTTGGCAGATGAATCTTGTGATGTTCTCAAAAAGAACAAATTATAATTGGATTATTATTTGTAGATTAAAAGGGACGATTAAAAAATGATTTCTTAATCTTGTTCATGTGAAAGATACATATTCTTCATCTCTTAAGAAAGCAATTGATTTAATATGTTCTCAACATAAACTAAGTGTATCAACAATAAGAGGCCGAGAGTATGATGGAGAAAATAATATCCAACTCAAAAACTATTAAAGGTTTGTGTTCAATGCACCCATTAAACACACATTTATACAAAACATGCAATTTAAACTAAAATTATGGTTTACATGATTATAAAAAATAATTGAATCATAGTTTTGATTCAAAATTCACTATGCATGAATTTGTGCTCAATGTGTACATTATTTCATAAAAAGATTTGACCTCTCTTGACAATGAGTTATTACTAGTTGAGTCGGGTGGTTAGGCTCAATAGACACATTTTACTTAGGATGTAGAAAATGCATTTTATTTTATTTTTATATCAGGAAAAAGACAATGCATATAATAAATGACTATGTTTGTGCCCAACTAAAAATAAAGACACATGTAAAATCAATGTTTTCAAAATCAGAAATGACTCACTAGTTCAACTGGTTTAACGTAAAACTAGCAATTGGTTCAAGTTCAATTTAAGTTGGCAATGAGAAAATTCAGGATGAATTATATCAAATAAGAAAATATTGAGTTGGAAAAACTAGTTTAACCCAATTTTAGTTGAAAAAAATAAGAAGATTGTAATACCTATGGTCCAAAATGGATCATATTGGATTTTGACGTAGCCCATGTTAGGGCTGCCAGGTGGAGGGGTCCTATTTCTAGGGCTTCATCTAATTTTAAATCAAATATCTTGGGCTCCAAGTCAAATTTAAAAAATAGAGTTTAATTCAGTTTAAACTTAAATGAAGCCTTAGAAATTCCTTATAAATAGACCATTAGGATATGAAGGAGACCCCCCATAGTCATTATTTATGTAAGTCGTCATAGAGAAATTCTCTCTTTCTCTCTCCCTCGCTCTCTCTTCTTCTCCTCTTCTCTCCTTTGTTGTAGAGGAAAGAACATGAGATCCCTCTCTCATGTTTTAGGTTTTCATTCTCTCTCCCTTACTCTCTTAGATTTTTATACCAAAACATCATTAGGTTCTCATTCTCTCTCCCTTACTCTCTTAGATTTTTATACCAAAACATCGTTAGGAGAATGAAGGAGATCTACAACAATGCGGAATTGAGGGAGTGAAGATAAAGGATTTTTGGAATGAAGAAATCAAAGGACCTATCGGAAAAGGTATGTACTTAGTTGAATCACCTTTAGATGTAAACTTTTGGTAGATTGATGCATACTACGAGTAGAATAGTTTTACAAATTTTCTAGTCTCTTTATAGATCCCAAAATAATATTTTTAATTTAGATTTGATAGCATGCGTAATCCTATTCAAATATTGAATATTTGATCATTAGAATTGAAGACATCACGACTTGATCATTCGAACACAGACCGCGTCCACCTCGGACATGGTCCGTGCACGCAGGGGTGAAACCCAAGTCACCACGTTAACTAGTGCACATGACCCGGAAAGTCATTACATGGACAGCATCCCCCTCGGATACGGCATTTTCCCTAGCACATAAACCCTAAGACGTGCTGACATTGAAACACACTCCATGTTGGTTTTCGACATGGTCTGCATCATACGCAGGGATCGTGTTATGTATTATTAGAGTTTAATAATTGGATGATGACACACAACCTGCGTCGCCTCAAATGTATCTAAAGTTGTGCCCTAAATTAATATAATATATGAAGGTTAACAAAATTAGGCTTGAACATGACCCATGTCATCCCTTGACATGGGTCGTATCCATGTCGAAGTCTTTTAAATTGATCATTGCATAAATAGAACATGGTCATGCCAAAGGTTAACACAACCCATGCCATGTCTTCGCACGCTAAAGTATTTTTATGTCATAGAACACGACCCGTGTTTAGACCGAACATGACCTATGTCTATCTAGTTGATGTTGACTATGTATGCTTTATATTGCATTGAAAACCCTAGACTTCCCTATTATGATTATAAGGACTATTATTGAGAAAAAATTAATTTAAACATGATAAATAAAAGAAAGATAAGGTCGTCATGCATTATATAGTCAGGAGTCAAAGTTACTATCACATTGTTAGGGACTAGTAGAACAATTGCTATTTTAGTTCCTATTGTCTGACCTTCTCCCTGTCTTGCAACAAAAAAAGATTCTCGAGCATCTTCCCCTTATGGGCCTTGTCATGGTTTATGCACCACCACTGACATTTTAATGGTGAACCTCCTAAGAGCTCATGAGCCCCCAATTTCAAGGTCACCTCAAAGTCATTGATGGGATAAATAAAAAATAAGAACATTGACACAAAACATTGAATGTCAATCAGAGCATTGCATAGTGTTAATTTAGAGCATAACATTGATCTAAAGCATATTATTGATCTAGTGCATAATATCTCATGGATCTAAAGCATTGTATTCAAGACAAAGCAATGTCTTGACCTAGAGTATTGGATAGAAAGGAAGTTAATGCATTGATCCAAACTATTGAAAAGAAAGCATTGTAATCATATTACTAATCTCTACAAGATAGCATATGACTTGCATTGTTCATTAATTATAATTGACTATTATTTTATATGTTACAGTCTTGATCTTTCACTCATGATTAATGATGTCATGCCTTTATTTATATTGGATTGCATTACATATTTGACGTTATAACTTACAGGAGAATGCCACCTCTATATTGGATCCTACGAATGATTAATCTGCAAAGGTATGCTAGCTGGTGGTAGGTGTAGAGATTGATGCTCGTGATCACCACTATTTGCACATGGATGATGGTCTTGGCCTAGTCTCCTAGTCTTGTCTTTTACCGAGCTATGTAATTGCATATGGATGATGATTAATCATGATTTAGTTTGAAAACATTTTATATTTATTGTTGTATTAAGACTTCTAAATATTATAAAAGAATTTTAGTTCTATTTATTTCACATTTTGTTAACTGATCAAATAGTCAACCTATAGACAAGATATAACATAGATGTGTTAACGTCTCTAGGAGGACATTTGCCATGTGGTCGGGCGTGCTTCTGGGCGTTAAAAATATGGAAACTAAGGAAAATAAGGAAGGTATTATTGAGGAAGGAATATGGAAGCATAGAAAATAGAAGAAAATAATAAATAAAAGAGATTGTGGAAGGTTGATTAGAAGAGATAGTAAAAAAAGAAAGAAATTCAAAATCAGTGGAGGAAAAATGAGAAATAGATAAAAAAATAGAAAATAATAAAATTATCACAACAATATTTATTAAAATAAGAAAACATATTTATTAATAATTGATTATTTTGAAAATGATGATTATAGATTTTTTTCATTAATATTATTTTCAAAGTCAATAAAAATAATATTACCTTAATAAAATTTTAGTTGAATTCAGTTGAATATGGTTAAACTAACAAATCATATAACACTCCTAGAAGATCATCCCATCACGTGGCAGAATGTCTTTGAGACGCTACGAACTTACATCTTTGACATAAATTTTGACCAACTCCATGTTCAACATGATCTACAGGTCATTGCGGAAGTCAACACTATAACCATAAAGAGGACCTATCTCATGTGCAAATTATCTCATCACGAACATCATTACGCTACTGTTGCGCCATCACTTATTCGTTGTTTTCATTGCCTACGGGATCAAAAGGAGCGAAGGCATTTCTCTCATGAACGATGAATTTCAATATGTATTAGTAATAATCAATAGAAAAAAAACATATATGTATGCGATATAAGGAAGTATGGTAACTCAATAATTTATTATTATAAAAAATAATTTACTTTCACCTTTTCCTTTACTTGTAACTTTTTTTCTTTCTCAATGAACATAATCCAACTATGGAAAAAAATACCAAGCTCTTTATTACTTTATACTTTTTATTTCAGATATCTTTCTTTTTCAATTTCATTGGTAGCAAGGGTATCAATTGCACTATATTATTCGCAATATTCAATATGTCATGCCCAATTCTTTCTTTCAATGACATAAGTATATCAGTGGCAAGAATATCAATCACATTAAGATGAGCAGTATTCACAATAGTCAATATGTTCAAGCCCTATCGATACTTAGAACCACTTTATTCTTTTCTATTCGTCTTATCCTAAGTTGTCAATAATTACAATCAATAGTGAGCCTTTATCAATATATGAAACATTTAGTTTATCCTGTCGTAGGATAGCTAGCTAGGTGAAAAGCGCTCATCAGTAATCTTAATAGTCCCCAAGGGAACTCAATCACATCATCTCTTAGATGCAATCGTGATAAGTCGTGCAATCAAGGTAGAACCTTGCAATCATGATATATTCTTGCAATCATGTAGAATCCTGCAATTGAAATAAATCCACCAATCGACAGGGTCCTCCTCTTTATGTGCAATCTCATTAACAATTATTAACAATTTTTAAATCTAGTTTCAATAGAGCAGACTGCTCACCTCTAGATTAACTTCCAAGCATCCTAGATCAATACACAGACTTAGGAAAATATCCAATGCAATTAAACCATCATTACAATAAGTTCAAGCATTACATTATCGTATGACAGGTATAACACACTCTGCATCGGATATCAACATGGTCCGCGTCAGGTTGACATAGTTTGTTTTGCATAGTTTTCCTAGTTTAACTTCATCACAAATCATGGGCATCGTCAAAGGGTCGCACATATGCATGCATGGGGCTGAGATTCAACTTCACGACTCATGTTCATTCTTTCAAGGGCGTGACTTGCAACTTCCGTGACTGAAGCATCACTTTCCTTTTTCAATCTCACAACCAATAACCATACATTCATGGTCATGACATTCGATATGGGTGTGATGTGCGACCTCACGAGCATGACTAAGACACCGATCTCCTTTCTTCAACTTCACAACTCGTGATCATGCTTTCGCGGACGTGACTTTCAGTTCACGGGCATGACACTTTAGCTCATGGACGCGTCCGCAACATGGCTCTCCTCTCTCCATCTTCATGGCTTGTGACATTTTCTTTCACGGCCATGACCGAAAGATGGATTCCTTCATTTCAACCTCACGGCTTGTGGAGTTGCCTTCACAGGCGTTGCCGAAAGCCAAGATTCCTCTTTTTCCAACTTCACGACCCGTGATAATTCACAGGCGTGATGATTTTCTTCATGACGATGAATTTTCATGGTCATGAAACCTAGTTTCACGATCGTGAAGCGTCTGCGGATGGCTTCACGGTCATGACCATTGTCAATTTCCTTTCCCTTTCCCTTTTTGTTCTTCTTTTGATACAGAACACACTACATAGTTTTTATCCGAAAAATGTTAACATCCATGCGATTATACAAAGATCAAACATCAAAATTGTTGACAAATAATCACTTTATATTTAGGGCAAAACCTAGCATGAAATTATTTATCATGAGAGATATATCTAGAGGGATCCTCATATGTACATAAATTATAACTTTCACGTAGGGATTATATCCTAACAATCTTCCTAATATTCCTTTATTCAATCATCACATATGGAATGCCGGAAGGTTGATCGTCTAGTTACATACCTTTATTTGTAGTCAAACTCTCTTCTTCTTCATTGCCCTAGCTTCCCTTGGCTCCTCCATGACGCTGTGTGGAGAGAAGGTGAGAGAGAGAAAAATGGCAAGAGAAAGAGAAAAAGAGAGAGAGAAAAGGTTATGGGGAAAGAGGAGGGGTTTGGTCCTATTTATAGGGAAGAAATTCCTCTAGATTGAGTTTATTTGTGATTAGGATTATTTAGAACTAACTTATATTATGATTAGAAGTCCCTTAAAGATTAACTAGGATAGGACTAGGAATATTAAATTGATAAAAAAAATATTGAGATAACAAATTGACTTTAACTCATACATATCCTTCTCCTAATCCTAATCCTTTTCATATTCTATCTTATCTTACCTTATCTTTCTTTTTACCCTTTTATGTTACAAATCATGTCCTAGTTTTCTAATGAGTTTGATAATTGGTCTAGTTTTCAACATATAGGGAAAAACTTTAATTGGAAACACTAGGTAAAGCAAAAGACATTTTGTTATCAGTGGCCTCATCAATGTCTGCAAGAGAAAAAAAAGTGTAATGCACCACCTTTAATATCATGTCAAACATATTCTCAATCATCAAATTTTAAATATGCAATTAAGATTTGTTATCAAAAGTTCAAAACTATTCATATAAAGAAAATTATACTATTTATAAATACATGATTCATATATGGATAATTTTAATAATGCACCGCAATCGTAGATATAAAATTTAATGGTTAAAAATATTTCTGATATGATATCAATAAAATGATGTTTTGACATACTCATTAGTCTCTTTGTGTAACAAAATTATCTACAAGTTTATTGTGTCTTCTTTATTATTTTGTTCTATATATTGATGTTTTTTGTTGAAAAATTATATTCCAGGAATATGTTAACATGTAATTACTTTGTTTTAAGATATGAAAAAACAATTTTTATGTTAATTGTTTTTATGAAATAATCATAAAATGAGTAATGCATGCTTTGAAACCTATTTTTACTATATAGATAGTTCAATATTGTGATTTGTATTTTTGGTAAGAAAATAGTTGAAAGGTTATGTGAAATAGATTGTTGATAAACAATCCATGACATTCATCCAAGATGGTGAGGATAAATTGGTTAAGACTTCTAATTTACAAGGTCTTGTCTTTTAATGAGATAGATATAGTAAGATATTTTTTCCTCAACTATGAGTAGAATTTGATTTCTTTTCACTTTTATTTTGTTTATTTTATTCTTAGATATAGTTAGATATTTTTTCCTCAACTATGAGTAGAATTTGATTTATTTTCACCTTTATTTTTTATTTTTTTATTTTATTCTTGTTGGGTGTCTTACGCTTAGATGGATTGTGTATGTTAAATAATCTACATACAATATTATCCCATATATTTTGAATAAGAATTTGCTATGAGACATTAAGAAACTCCGACTATGGTTAATGATGACGAAGACCTTTGTAGGTTTTAGTCGGGTGTAGCTCCGATTGGGTCCATCGAAGGAGAATGTGAAGAGAATTATGATTCATTAAGTTTATAAAAGAAGAATAATAACCTCTAAAAGAGTTTCAAGACATTGTACCCTATGAGCTACAGTAAATGAAAGATATCCAATGTCGTATTGATTTAGTTCTAGAAGCAAACTTATTGAATCTTCACATTATTGCATGAATCCTAAACAAGTATGACTTTTTATAAGAAAATGTCAAAGAATTGCCCGATAAATGTTGTATTAGAGAAATTATAAGAACTTGGGTAATGGAAACATTATTAACACCACCTCGAAATCAACTGAAATTTCTTGGCAAACCTAACTTGAAATTCACATTTTGATATATTTTGTGAAGAGGTGGCCTCCAATAGTTATTGTATCCAGACATTAGTGAATCCTTTAATAATAGGTATATAAACCTTTCTTTTAAAAAAAGTGCCTAAGACATTTATTTATTTTTAATTATTGATGAGCAGAAATTTATGTTCGACAATAAAATGTGGTACCATGTTTCATAACGTCAAGGATTGACAGCTCTGGACTTGGGGGCACCTGGAGAGAGAGACAAACAATCAACAAGTCTTAAAAATTAATCTAAACACATAATTCCAACTGTAAGTATACAATTATCCTTGTAGTATTTTAGGTCGAATCCACAGGAAATTAAAATTTCACAATGCAATCACTTTATTCTACCACGAACCAAAATCAAGGAGAAAAATATTTGTGCAGAAAACTAAATGAGATAGAACTAAAATATGAAAGGAAAGTAAATAAATATTTTTGGTGTTTTCATATTTAAGGTGAGTAAAATAGAACCAATACGAAGGAAGTCGAATCACTCAAATAGGGAAAATGGCCAGGATATGAGAATCATTTTCGAGTTATATTTGCTAATGAACATATGAAGCTCAAATAGTGTTGACTTGAGACATTTAGAAATCAAACTCAGTTACTCTCGTAGTCAAGGTTTGAACTTAAATTCCTAGAGGCTTCTCACGTGCAATCTCTCGATGCTATGGGTAACCCCTCTCCAATCAACCCTAGGTATCCATGGGAACCTCTTGGCCTCATAGAATACCTTAGACAAAGGGATTATCCTTCTCAGTCTCAACCCTATGAAGCTAAAATGAAACCCACACTTCATTAAAATCCTACTCCCCTCTCGGGTCCTTGTAGTCCTTGCAATAAATCTTTCCCCCTTGGGACAGGGTTGCTACAAATATATGAATGACATTCCAACTACAATACAACAAGAATAAGAATTAGCTACTACTTCTCTTCAATGGAGAAAGTTCTTCCTCTCGATCTCAACCTTCCATCGAAGATAAAATAACAAACAACTCGCAATCATCAAAATCAACACATACAAAGTGCCATGAGTAAGAACTACACACTATATATTCCCAAATAAAATGGATTCTCCCTCTCGGGCTCAACCCTCCATGAAATCGATAGTGAACAGTTCACAACATAGAAATCAGCACATATACAAAGCACATAATGCAAGGAAAGATTGGAAAGTCAAATGAAAACATAAATGCATTGAAAGATAAGTTCAAATAGTAAATAAGTGTTTTCAAATCATCACATGTCTAGGCCTAAGTGTTTAGCCTTTAACAGTCATCACACACATCACAAACATATTGATACAAGAGTTCATCATTGGAAATCAGCACAATAAGAATTACAAAGCAAAAATCAACGATACTCCCCAAAATCCCAACATGAAATCCCTCTTCTTCACTTCTGGTTCCTCTTTCTTCTTCAGCAATGGAGGCAACTCCACTCTACATACCCTCTCAGATGCAGAACGGAACCCCTTCTCCCTCCTTCCGTTTGTCTTTTATCCTCTCCTCCTTCTCCAATCGATTGATTCCTCTTGTCCATTGCATACCCTTGCCAATATGCCTTGGAAGCTTCCAAGGAATCTTCTTCATTTGGACCACAAAAACTGGCAAAGGAATCTGTAGAATCTGTTTCAGATTTTGTCTTCTAGCGGCATTTAGCAGGTAGTGCGTCAAGGTATGAACATCCTCGTAGGTACCCCTAGGTCCAATTTCCAGCACAAGTGTCGTTTGGCCTCGGCTAAGTTCCTGCAGGAGAATTCATATATTAATTATTCAGAACTTTGATTAAAAGAGTCTTTGGAGGGAAAATATGCACTTATGTCCAGGGAATTTCAAATAATGCAAAGACTACATAAATGTGTGACAATATGTATAGATTGATGCATAATTCGAAAGTGTAGTCTTTGCATATGAAAATATAGAGTAAATTCTTTGTCATCATAATTCTTCCAAACTTAAGTTTTTGCTTGTCCTCAAGCAAAGAGTTAGAAAATTTTAAGGTCAAAGATATGCATTTCAAGTCGGCCACACTATGGACCTATAATAGCTTACACAACTACCCTTAGTCGATTAGATCTTCGGTCATCATTATGTTTTCTTAACAAATTAGTCTCCTCCTAGAATCACTAAAACTCCAACCTAGGTGCACCCATGAAGATGCAAACTAGATGACCCCTTCCCACAGCCATTTCTCTACACTCACAATCATTGATAAGAGATGTCAAAATGATGTTGATTTATTCACAAGTAGAAATGGGTTATTAACCCTTCTTCCTTTTTTATCCCTTTCAATATGGGTTACTAACCCAAAATTTTTCTCTTTTTCAAACAGGGTCACTAACCCTTTTCTTTCTCTTCCTTTTTCTTTTTTTTTTGGAATGTATTACTAGCCTTTTTTTCTCTTTTTTTTAAAGGGTTAATAACCCATTTTTTTATTTGAAAGAATATACATAGATGCTGCTTGAGAATAGACCAATAATAGATACAAGGATTACTGAAGACTTGAGAATAGTATGACCAGAGTATAATCATGGTTGCTAGGAGTTTTGGTTCTACTTGGGAGCAATTATGTTTTATGGTTCTATCTGATTTAGGAATGACCAAAGGTTCTAACAAAATAAGGAGACAATGTAAGACTAGAATGATTGCATAATGCTTTCTAACTCTAGGTTGAGTGAGCAGAAATGTCTATGCCAAGTTCATAGTATGATTAAAAGAAAAGACATATGATAGTGCTTTCATACCGTGAAAGGGGATATATTCAAATATACTAAACAAATTTTAAAAGTAGGTATGAAAACAACAATGAGCTGGAGTTTTAAGAAGGATGACCATACCATTAGCTCCCCCAAACTTAAATTCGACACTTTTCTCAGTGTTGATCTAAGTGAGGAAGAGAAGCCTGTCAAGATTGAGTGGGGGATGAGTTGGGACCAGCCTTATAAGTTGTGTCATTGATAAAAATTATTACTGGTTCAGCTGAGAGCAGATCGTTCTCAGTTAGGGGCAGTTGAAGGTGGGATGTTTGATTTCTACGAATACAGAGCAAAAGAAATAGAAAATAAAAGTTATTGGATTGGGTTGCCTCCCAATAAGCGTCATTGTTTATAGTCCTAGACTAGACTCGGTGTCTCCTCATTCATTTCTATCCATTAGGTGGCAACAACTCCACAATCTTTGAGTTGAGTGGAGATGGGAAACTGGGGGTAACTGACTAAAAACTCAGCTTGGCAGCAACTATTTATAGTAGGATTTGTTGTCGGTCCATTTGGGCTCTCAGAAGCTTGTTGTCCCTCATGAGTGTAAAGAGAAGCGGCTCTATCTCTATCTGGGGGTACTAGTGGTTGCTTTAAAAGAAATATCTACTATCTCTTTGAGTCCCTCGTTGGTTGGGGGGATTAGTTTAGGAGGAAAACCAATGTTATCATCTTCACACCTCGACCATTGACTACTGCAAATTGGTGATTATTTATAGTTGCTCGGTTCAAGGCCCTCATATTGTTCTTCTTCTACATATTGAAGTTTATAGATCACACTTCCCATCTGAATTACTATTGACACTTCTTGAATCGTATCTTCTAAGACTTCACTAGCTTCAAATACATTGTCATGGGAAGGTGCCTTCATTGTTTGTGCCAAATTAAACTCAATCTTGTCTTCTCCTAGTTGAAAAGATAATGTTTCATTTCTTACATCTATGATTGCCCTAGTTGTTGCCAAGAATGGCCTGCCCAATATTAGTGATGTGGTTAGGTCTTCTTCCATGTCAAGCACCACAAAGTCTGCTGGGATATAGAAATTTCCCACTCTAATATGTATGCCTTCAAGTATGCCTAGGGGTACTTTACTGATCTGTCAGCTAGTTGTAGGGTCATGTTAGTCGGCTTCAAGTCCCCAACATTCAACTGCTTGCACAAAGATAAGAGTATTAAACTGACACTTACCCCCAGGTCACATAGAGCTCTACTCATATGCAGATTTTCTATCTCGTAGGGTATTGAAAAGTTACTAGGATCTTTTAGTTTAAGAAGAAATTTATTTTGAATCACTGCACTAGCTTCCTCTGTTAGAGCTATGGTCTCATGCACATCGATCTTTCTCTTCTTTAACAAAATATCCTTCAGAAATTTGGAATATGTAGGCATTTGTTGCAGTGCTTCAACAAAGGGTATGTCTATGTGTAGTTTCTTTTATACCTCCATGAACTTCATAAATTTCTAGTCAATTTCAGCCTTAATTCATCTATGAGGGAATGACAATATGGTTGGATCTATAGGTAGATTTTCTTTAGGTTTTTCCTTGACTTGGGCAGGTGGGGTAGTAGTTTGTCTAACAGATAGGGAAGACATTTCAGATTCTTCATTGAGTGTTTTCTCTACTTTCTTCTTATCAGTTCAGACTTCTTTGGGGCTTCTAATTGTTTTCCACTTCTAAGTATAAATGCTTGCCATTGTTCCTTGGGGCTGGCTTCATGTTGTCTAGGAAACATTTTAGGAGGTCTTGAGATCATACTAGCTTGTTGGGCTATTTAGTTCTCCAAGATTTTGTTGTGAACAGTTACCCCTTCCACTTTTAATGACAATTGCCTCATTGTCTCATGTTGTTTCTTCATAGCCTCATTATGTTCTTTCATAGCTTCACATTATTGCTTCATGGCTTGATTGTGTTGCTCCTGATTTTTCATTAATTATTCTAGTACGACTTTCAAGTGAGATTTTTCTAGAGCTGGTACCATCTATTGCTGTTGGGAATGCGGCAATGATAAGTAGCTCTGTGGATTGGCTTCGGGAGGGGGTAATTACACAATTGTTTTAAAGGTTTTTGGGACTGTCCCGAGGGTTGTTGGTAATGTTGACTCTTGTAAGATAAGCTTGATGTGACTTAATCAAAGGGGAGCTTTTGCTGATATTGCTGATTATAAGGTTGTGGATTTCTATTCCTCGATTATTGATTTTGACCATAAGGGATCAGGGCATTCATCTATTTTTTTAGGAATTTCTTGCACATTATACTCTAGGACATTGCAGCTAATGGTCATATGGTCTAGTGATCCACATCTGTCACACCAGGTGGGGGGTAGGTGCATTGTAGCCAGGGGTAACTTCAGCAGCAAACACTCCCAAATTAGGTGTATTGTTACTTTGATTTTGTTTATTTTTCTCAAAGGCTCTTTGGATCATTTCCTCAAGTTTAACTAAAATCTTATCCCAATTTTCAACTTCTGAGTTGGTGCTTGCTTGGGGTTTTCGTCTATTCGCCCTGCTTGCATCCATTGTGGAGATTCATGGTGACCTCCTCAATGAGTCTATAACATTCATCAGTATTCTTAGCTATGAACCTGCCCCCCAACTGCTGAGTCAAGATAACTCTTGCTTGCAGGAACTAGTCCATTATAGAAATTTTAACTACCATCCATTTCTGAAATCCATGATGGGGGCAACTTCTCAACATGTCCTTAAATTTCTCCCAAGCTTCATAAATGGTCTCATTCTCCCGCTGTAAAAAGGATATAATCTGATTCCTCATTGTCACTATCTTTCCATGAGGGAAGAATCTAAATAGAAAAACATCCACCAACTCATCCCAAGTTCTTATTGTTTCAGGTCCAACTGACCTCAATCAGATCTTAGCTCGGTCCCTTAAGGAAAATGGGAATAGCATGAGTCTAATTGTATCACTTGATACATCATTACATTTGAACGTATCACATATCTCCAAGAATGTGATCAAGTGTTGATTATGATCTTTTGTAGGCAATCCCCCAAACTGATTATGTTCTAATACTGCAATTAATGTCAGATTTAACTGGAAATTGTTTGCATTGGCCGTCGACCTAGCTATCCCCGAGTTTAATCTGATAGTTGTGGGGTACATAACTCTTGTAAAGGTGTACTCGCATCAGGATTTTCCATTTTCAATTTGTTGCCTAGCAACTTGAGCTCGTTGTCTTAGTTCCTTTTGTGTTCTTCTTCTTATCTTGAATTTTCTTTCCACTTCAGGATCAAAGTTTTCCAATTCTTTTTCTGCACTACTAGAGCTTGGCATACACAGTTAGATGCAAGTGCAATATCTATTAGAAATGTGGAAGACTGAAGCTAAACAAAGATGTAAAAGAACTAATCACAAAAAAAAAACAATCAAGATGAAAGAAGAAAAGCAGATTATAAATAATGATACTTGAATATAAATAATGAAAGTGAATGATTCAGCTCGGTGTCAAACAAAAAATTGAATGTGAAAAATCAAAGTCTTCCCGGCAGTGGCGCCAAAAACTTGATGAGTAAAAATTTGTGTTCGATAATAAAAGATGGTACAAGGTTTCAGAACGTCAAGGTTTGAAGCTCTAGACCTAGGGGCACCTGGACAAAGACAAATAATCAACAAGTCTTAAAAATTAACCTAAACACACAATTCCAACCGCAAGCATATGATTATCCTTGTAGTATTTTAGGGTCGAATCCACAAGAAAATTAGAATTTCACAATACAATCACTCTATTCTACCACGAACCAAAATCAAGGAAAAAGATATTTTGTGCAGAAAATTAGATGAGATAGAACTAAAATCTGAAAAAGGAAAGTAAACAAATATTTTTGGTATTTTTAGATTTAAGGTGAGTAAAACAATAACCAATACGAAGGAAGTCGAATCACTCAAGTCGAAAAAATGATCGGGATATGAGAATCGTTTTCGAATTCTATTTGCTAATGAACATATGAAGTTCAAATAGTATTGACTTAAGACATTAAGAAATCAAACCCAGCTACTTTCGCAGTCAAGGCTTAAACTTAAATTCTTAGAGACTTCTCACATGCAATCTCTCGATGCTATGTATAATCCCTCACCAATCAACCCTAGGTATCCGTGGGAACCTCTCGACCTCATACGAATGCCTTAGACAAAGGGGTTCTGCCTCTCGGTCTCAACCCCTATGAAGCTGAAATGAAGCCCAGACTTCGTTAAAACCCTATTCCCCTCTCGGATCCTTGTAGAATCTTTGCAATAAATTCTTTCCTCTCGGGATAGGGTTGCTATGAAGATATGAATGACATTCCAACTACAAAATAATAAGAATAAGAACTAGTTACTACTTCTCTTCAATGGAGAAAGTTTTTCCTCTCGGTCTCAACCTTCAATCAAAGATAAAATAGCAAACAACTCACAATCATCGTAATCAACACATACAAAGTACCATAAATAAGAACTACACACTATATATTTCCAAATGGAATGAGTTCTCCCTCTCGGTCTCAACCCTTCATGGAATCGATAGTGAGCAGTTCACAGCATCAAAACCAGCACATATACAAAGCTCATAATGCAAGGAAAGATTGAAAAGTCAAATGAAAACATAAATACATTGAAAGATAAGTTCAAATAGTAAATAGGTGTTCTCAAATCATCACATGTCCAAGCCTAAGTTTTTAACCTCTAACAATCATCACAAACATATTGATACAAGAGTTCATCATTGGAAATCAACACAAATAGAAATTACAAAGCAAAAACCAATGATACTCTCCAAAATTCCAGCATGAAAGCTTTTTTCTTCACTTCTGGTTCCTCTTTGTTCTTCAGCAATGGTGGCGGCTCCACTCTACACACCTTCTCGGACGCGAAACGGAACCACTTCTCCCTCTTTCTTCTTGCCTTTCATCCTCTCATCCTCCAATTGGTTGATGCCACTTGTCTCATGCATACCTTTGACAATATGCCTTGAAAGCTTCCAAGGAATCTTCTTCATTTGGACCACAAAAACTGTCAGAGAAATCTGCAAAATTTGTTTTAGATTTTGTCTTCTAGCGGCATTTGACAAGTAGTGCGTCAAGGTCTGAACATCCTCGCAGGTACCCTGAGGTCCAATTTCCAGCACACATCTCGTTTGACCTCGACTAAGTTACTGTAGGAGAATTCAGATATTAATCATTTAGAACTTCAATTAAAAGAGTCTTTAGAGTGAAAATATGCACTTATGTCTAGAGAATTTCAAATGATGTAAAGACTATAAAAATGTGTGACAATATATATAAATTGATTCATAATTCGTGAAGAAAGTATAACTTTTGCATATGAAAATATAAAGTAAATTTCCTGTCATTAATTATGTGATTATCTTTTACCTTTTTTTAATTGAATATATAATTAAAGATAAAAAAATTCAACCCACTATCACCTTACCTTATCTTCACACTTTGCCTAATTTTTAAATTCATAAGGGTAAAAAAGTAATTAAAAATAATAGAGTTAATAATAAAAAAAACTACGATGTTAGACATTTGAGATTAGATTATATATATAGAGAGAGAGAATGCGTGCCCAATGAAATTAATTCCGTAAGTAATCTTAATTAATAAATTGAGAAAAAAGTAATTAATATATATCAATGACTTGATTAGACAAATTATAAAATCATACTTTTTTCTTGTTACTAAAAGAATAAATAATAGTTTACATGATGGGATGGTGGGGTCATTCCTGTTTTGCTCCATGGACAATATAACGCCTCCTGAATCAATGCGTAAGTTGACCCTTCCTGAATTCTTGCCACAAGCCACTTCTTTCTGTTTGGAAGAAAAAGAGACAAAGCAGTTTCTGTTTTCGTGAACACAATACACTGCATGACTTGAAGATGCAGCATCCACTCAATCCATCAATCCACCTGCACACACGTCCCAAGTCTTCTCATCACATTTCCCTCTCAAATATATCAGCCTCCCTTCAACCAACCGCCACATTTGGAAACGACTCATAGTCATAATTAAGGTTATTGACACAATAAATTATATCATGAAAAAAAAAATAAATTAATAATTTTGAGTTTAATTTTAGAGACGTTACTTTAATTAAGATTTATTTTGATCAAAATTTACTTTAACCACACTTGTTCGAACATCGAATTAATCGTGTGATAATAACCTTAAACATCAATAAAATTTATCTAAAAATATAATTTAATCTAATTAATTAATTTTAATAAATTAATAATGATGATTTGATTTAATATTTTAATTTTACAAAATAGAATAATAATATAAAATTAATTTCACAAATAGTACAATAAAATATTTTATGAAATTTGTTTTAATCTAAAGGTTACTATAATAAAAATAGTTTAATAAATTTAAATTGAAAAATATAAAAGAAACTTAACTAATTAATAATTTTATAATTATTATTAAGTACTATAAAAGTGAACTTTATTATTAAATTTATAAGTTAATATTTAGAAGTAAAAGTTAAATATGAAGTTGATTAAAAAAGTAAAGAGATGAGAGACGAAAGAGAAAACAGTTAAATTTGTCAACTTACAAATAAAAAAAAGTTGGGCGGGCTTACGTAGGTCGATTTTGCCAAATTTCGTTTCGTACAATCAAATAAAAATTGATAAAAAAATCAATTCGAGTTCTGACCAAATTATACTGCTCAAACAGCCTCTATAATTTTGATGAAAAACACGATAAACTATTATTTCTTCTTCTTTCTCTTTCCGTGTTCTTGCAAGTTTTTTAATCTCTCGGAAGAAAAAACGTAACATTGAAGTATAAGTTCATGCCTGCATAGCAGAAAGAAAATGCCTAAATCCTCGTTTAATTGCAATTTCAGTATTCTCTAATTAATTTTTTTAATTATCATCCTGTATTCGAAAAGTGACGCTCATTTTTTAACTCATGCGACTCTATCGATTATGTACATGATCATGAACTTTTATCATTGAATTCTATTAATTTAATGTTCTCATATAACACACTTAATTACGACGGTGGATGAAAATTTTAATCGAAAAAATTCGAATTCGAAATTTTTTTAAATAAAAAAAAGTTGAATATCGAACATATGTTACAAGATGGATGTTGTAATATATAATTGTAATAGATGTTGCAGTTTTCTAAGATGGATGTTGTAATATATAATTGTAATAGATGTTACAGTTTTCTATTTTTACTGTACATCGACGGAGTTCGACCAACGGTCGCCCGGTCCATTGATCACTCGATCAATGGACGCCCGTGCGCTCGACCACCGGATGTCCGCTCTATCAATGGACGACCGTGACTCGACCATCGGATGTCCGCTCTATCAATGGACGACCGTACGCTCGACCACCGGACGTCCGCTCTATCAATAGACGTCCGTGCGCTCGACTACCGGACGTCCTCCATTGATCGCTCTATCAATGGACGCCCATTGATTTCACGATCAATGGACGCCCGTTCTAAAATATTTTTTTATGTACAATATAAAAGGAAGAGAA
>LTAE01004090.1:21359-50880 GCA_001647135.1 Pontederia paniculata | reverse complement strand
TATCAACGACTAATTGGTAGACTTATATACTTAACAATAATACGACCAGATATTTCTTTTGTTGTTCAACATCTTAGTCAGTTTATGCAGGAACCGAAACAATCACATTTATATGCAGCCAAAAGAATAATAAAGTACTTGAAGAATGAACCAGAAAAAAAATTATTTTTTGAAGTTGTACAAAGTAAGAAAATGGAAGTATATTGTGATGCAGATTGGCCTGGTTGCATGTTGACTAGAAGGTCTGTGACAAGTTTTTGTGTCAAAGTCGGAGGAGCTTTGATCTCTTGGAAGTTCAAGAAGCAAGAAATTATTTCTAAATCTTCAGCTGAATCTGAATATAGAAGTATGACTGCAACATTGTCTGAAGTTATTTGGTTAGATAAGATTTTTGCTGAACTTGGAGTGCAACTGTTAAAACCAATTCAGATAAACTGTGATAACAAAGCAGCAATGCATATTGCAGCAAATCCTATCTATCATGAAAGAACCAAACATATTGAAGTGGATTGTCACTTCATGAGAGAAAAAATAAAGACATGTTTCATTCATACAAAGTATGTTGCAACTACAGAACAGATGACAAACATCTTCACGAAGAGATTATGAGCAAAACAACATCAACATTTACTTACCAAGTTAGGCTTAATAAATGTACATAAAGCCCAACTTGATGGGGAGTATTACAAGATGGATGTTGTAATATGTAATTGTAATAGATGTTATAGTTTTCTGTTTTTACTGTACATTGGCGGAGCTCGACCAACGGTCGCCCGATCCATTGATCACTCGATCAATGGACGTCCGCGCGCTCGACCACCGGATGTCCGCTCTATCAATGGACGACTGTGCGCTCGACCACCAGACGTCCGCTCTATTAATGGACGTCTGTGCACTCGACTACCGGACGTCCTCCATTGATCGCTCTATCAATGGACGCCCATTGATTTGGACGCCCGTTCTAAGATATTTTTTTATGTACAATATAAAATGAAGAGAAGATGAGTTAGTTAGTTACACTTTTGCATAATAAAATTTTAGTTCAAGTTTTCCTCTCAAATCGCTCTTGGCATTATGTTCTTGACATATTCTAGAGCTTGTGTGATCTCCAATGACGTCTATGCAGAATTCTTCCGGATTGCTCTTTTCTTGACAGCATATCAATCTCAACTTTGGATAACATTAAATTTTTTTAGTTCGTGGAATATCGAACATATTACTCTTGTTTTTCTTTTTAAATTTGAATATTAAATGTTTGGGTTCGTCAAGTGAACTTTTGAGTAGTGTAATTGAAAAATAGTGAATTTGACCATGATCCTTATTTTTTTCCAACATAAAAGTACAGTCCATAAATTAAATGGATCACTTGTTGCCATCATATACAAATTATTTAATCATGATCTACTTCTCTAATTACTACATCATTAGATAGGGTTTAAGGTTTCTTGGAGTTGGAACTACTGAGCATGATGGGGATTTGGGTACATAATGATGGGGGATTTCGATTACCGAGGTATGCATGGGCTGTTTTCTTTTTTTTTTTAAATTATGATCTCCACACAAGTGAATGAAATATTAATGAGCAATTTAATTAGGAGATAACTTTAGCTAGAGAAGCATTATGTTGCATCTCAGATCACAATTGTCGTCATATGTTACGAGAGATGAGATGATGCACGAAGAAGAGAAATTCGAGGTGGATATAGTGACAGAAAAAGATGAATAGCGGGAAATACAGTGATTTTAGTTTTCACACGGAGAGTTTTAATTTGAAACTTATACAATTTCAACTTAATTTCTTTTTGCTAACTTTGAAATTCAATTTTGAGACTTAGTTATATTTGAATTTAAGTATATTTTTCACACGGCTCCTTTTATATCCTTACTTTTTAAATATCTTTCAGAAAAATGATTTTTTTTCCACTATTTGATAACATAAAGTTTGATACTTTTCAGTTGATTAGAAAAGAAAGTAATATATTTTTTAAAAAAATAATTATACTTTTTCAAAAAGAAATTCATCGTAAAAGTTCTTGATTTTTATTTTGAAGATCATTTTTTTTAATATTTAATCATGTATGAGAATAAAGTATTTTTAGAGAATTCATTTATCATACAAATTTGATTTGCACAATATTTCCAGTCAAAGTGACCAATCTACATCAACATTGTTTCTAAAAAAATATTTGTGTGCCAGTGCTTTTGATGCTGCTGCTTAATCATGCAATGCAAGACGTGTGTCAATAAAACGGATCCCAAAATCATGGGTTTATTAGTGATCTTTTAATCTTCCTTCCGCCTCCAAACTCAAGTTCCTGACCAACCAGCAATGAAGACAAGAATTATGACCTGCACCGCTTTTTGATGAGAGAGAGAAAGAGACAGAACAATTACAGTGGAGAGAGAGAGAATCACATTGGACTGCACCGAGGGAGGGAGAGAGAATCACATTGGACTGCAACTTTGAGAGAGAGAAGAGATTGAGAGAGGAGAGAGAGAATCACATTGGACTGCAGTGTACAGAGAGAGAGAGAGAGAGAGAGAGAGAGAGAGAGAGAGAGAGTCACATTGGACTGCACTGCACACTGGGCTTCAAACTATTTAGTACTAAGCACAGCAAGTAACCGTCTGCTTTTGGCCTCTTCTTGTGACCCCCCCTGACACACAAACCCAGAGAGAGAAAGAGGAGAGAGAGAGAGAGTATAATCCATCCCTCTCACACTTCCCTTCACATGCCGTAGCAGCAGCAAACCGGAGCATCGCTGACCTCCTGTAAGCTCTCCTCCAAGCACCAACACCGGATCCCATCCTACGGACAATAGCAAGTAGCATAGCCACAGAGAAGAAGAAGAAGAAGAAGAAGAAGAAGAAGACTTCCTCTTGGTTTTTGCTTCATTGGAGCCTAATGGTGTCTACCACTGGCAACAGTGGAAGGTTCATCCATGGCCGAGGTGCGCTCTCTGCTCCTTTTTCCCTCGGCGTTGCTTGCTGATGCTGATGTTTCAGCTGTTGAGTCTTCTATTGGCCTCTTTGTTCAGTTGTTTCTTGACGGCTTTCTAGCTTTTTTTTTTAAAATGGTTTTTGCTGCGGATTTCTTGGTTTCCTTTTGTCTTTTTTAATGTAAAAAATTCTTCTTTCTTCCTCAAATCTCCAAACATCGGCGTGATACCACAGATCTCTTTCGCCGGTATAAATCTCCGAATTCGTGTTCTGCAATCATTATTTGTGCCCATAACCCTGTCTTCTTTTGATCCTCCAACAACTCCAACGATAACGAACAAAGACAAACAAGAGAGAGATCTTTACCCTATTTTGCATTTTAATTCCCTGTCTAAGTACCACACTCGTTGGAATCGCTCCATAAACGAAGAAACAGCATAAAGGCTGCTGCCATTGTTGCTTTGTCTTCAGTATCTCTGCAATAGTGGTCGGATTCGCGGAGCATTTGGCCGCAATTTCTAAGTTTTCTTAAATTTTTTAATCGTCGTCCTCCTCCTGATATAAAGACAACCAGACATAGATTCGTGTCCCAATATTTTATTTCTAGTGCGGCGATTAGAATCCATTCATGTCTCCTGGGCCCTCACTCCTGTCCGAATTCTCTCTCGTCATGGCGGAGCTCAGAATCTGCACATAAAAATGCCTCCTTTCTCATTCCCAATATCTCCTCCCTCAGGGACGCCTCTCTTTCACGCTAATCGTTTACTGAACTGATTCAGAAAGAACTTTTTGCACCAAAACCCGTCATGTGGGGTTTGAAAGTTTGGATCTTTCTGTGCTTGGGGGCCTTCAGAGCTTGAGCTTGTTAAGGTATTGGCGAGGGAGTTGCTGTCTTTAATGAGGTTGTAGACTGTTGCATTAATGTTATGTGGCCTCCCCTCCTCCAGCTGGCTCTGGTGTGGAACGGAGGTTTTGGGTTTTGCCTTTGGGATGCAGGTGGTGTAACTCTTATTTCTGCTGCTCTAGTGGTGGCTTGTCGCAATCACATGCTGCTCTCTCTCTCTCTCTCTCTCTCTCTCTCTCTCTCTCTCTCTCTCTCTCTCTCTCTGAAAAGGTTTCTTGTAGCTCTAGCGGTGTGAAGGGGTCATGTTGCGACCTTTATGGTGGCTGGGGTTTGTTTCTATCGGATGGGGCTAAAGCTGTTAGCTGCAGAAGGCCAAAGCCACCGTTCTTTGTTGCATCGGGGTCCATCCATGCTTTATATCTTCAGACGTGCTTCTGTCACAATTGTTCGTGTCTCTTTCTTCGTGTTCACCAAAAGCTTATTTTATCTAGTTTCCTTTGTCTTGTGCTTGTGCAAAAGTGAACCTTTTGAGGCTCTCAGCCTCCGGGTTTTATACAGAGTTTCTGATCACAGTTTAATGTCTCATTTTTCTTCACTATCCGTGGTGTTCATGACCCAACGTTACAGTTCTAAGTTCTGGATGTCAATTACGTTTACTCCTTTTCTAATTGTTGAGATGTGACTCTTGGATTTATTTGCATTAAATTTTGGACATCTCTGATCCATTGTAGCTACAGTTAGCTTGTAACCTTACACCTGGTTTCCACAGGATCCTTGTTCAAGAGCAAATGATGCTGATGAGTATATATCTTCTCTGGAAGTGGAGTCTTGAAATCATCCTTTGATGGCAAGGTCTACTTCGTGATTTCTTCTGAGAGAAGGTTAACGTGGCGATTTTTTCACTTCCCCCTGTGTACAAGTTCTGATTCACCACCCAGAAATGTTCGATTTTTGGTTACAATTAACTATTATGAACCATTAAATGATAATTGAAGATTGCATGAGTTCTTTCATTGTCTAATGAAGCCCAGTAAGATCTATAATTTATTGTGAGAGAATAGCCAAATACTCTTAAGTAGGTTCTATCTCTCTCCTTTCTTGGGCATGCACAACACATGTAAATTCCAAAACATGAGTAAATGAATGTAATTATCTAATATATAAAGATCATTTCTATTAGCCTTGAGAAGAAAAAAGTTAAGGCTTGGTCTAAATATATCTAGCATACTGTTGACTGGAGTCATGAAGCATAAAGTATCAAACTCTCCTTCATTCTCTTACATTTAGCCTTATACTCCTTTTTTTCTGAGAGAGATAAGTCTTATACTCCTAGTTCCTATTGTTCTGAAACTTTTCCATAATAAGGCTGTATGGTCTATTATTTACTGAGTAGCAGTACGTTAAAGGTTCAGACACACAGTACAAATGTGATATCTAAATAATGCATTGAAGTGTTTCTAACCACATGATTTTTTTTTGAGCTTCTGAAGATAAGAGTTCCTGTATCCAATTCCCTCTCTCATAGTACATTCATATCCTCAAAACAGTGTCAGAAAAATGGAATTGTAGATCATAATATTCTTTGTCTTTTTTTCTCTGCAGATAAACTCCCTTCAATCCAAATACAGATATTTCTGTCATTTTTAGCAGTCTTGTTAACTAAGTAGCAGCAAGAGCAGATGCACAAAATGTTGGAACCATTACCTAAACTTCAGAGAAGTCATGTTGGATCATTTTTCGTTGTGTGCTTCATCCTCTGCATGACTATCTCAGATGCATATTACATTGATGACCTGAACAAGCTTATCACTTTTAGAAAATCAATTGTTCAAGGGAAGCATCTGCTTCCAAGCTGGTTTGATTCAGATGTTTCACCATGCAATTGGTCAGGCATTACCTGCATTGGGCAAGCTGTTGTGGAAATAGATCTATCTCATATTCCGCTGAATATGCCAATTCCAAAGTGTATTGCTGAACTAAAATATCTCAAACGGCTCAACTTAAGTGGCTGCGGCCTGTCTGGACAGATTCCAGATATGCTTGGTGACCTAAAGAATTTGGAGTGTCTTGACCTAAGTAAGAATGAACTTTCTGAAGGGCTACCACCTTCTATTGCAAGTCTGAAAATGCTAAAAGAATTGGTTCTTGACAGCAATTCATTCTCTGACGGTTTGGATGCCATAGTTGGTGATCTTGTGAATCTCAAAAGACTTTCCGTTTCTGAAAATTCCTTCTCCGGAAATCTTCCTCATCAGCTGGGGAATCTGCATATGCTAGAGCATCTTGACCTGAGCTTAAATTCCTTCTCAGGAATCCTGCCCAGCAGTTTGGGTAATCTCACCCGGCTTTTGCATTTGGACATCAGCAGAAATTCGTTGACAGGATCCATCTTCCCTGGAATTGGTTCGTTGGAAAGCCTATTGACTTTGGACCTTTCCTACAACAACTTTGTTGGTGCTTTGACCAGTGACATTGGCAGATTAAGAAGTTTAAGATCTCTTTGGCTGGGACCTAATGGTTTCACTGGCAGCCTTCCCACAGAGATCGGCAATCTGAAACAGCTAAGAGTTTTTTCAATCCACAGTTGCAAGTTGACTGGCCTAATTCCAAAGGAAATCTCAGGTCTCATAAGTTTAACTGACCTGGATATATCTGAAAACAATTTTGATGGTGGATTACCTATCACTATAGGTGACCTGGCAAATTTGATTTACCTGGTAGCTGCTGATGCAGGATTAAGTGGGCAAATACCGGAGGAGTTGGGGCAATGCAAACACTTGAAGATGTTAGACTTGTCATTCAATTCACTTTCTGGCCCTTTACCAGTGTCTCTTGCTGGATTAAAGGACATCAGCACATTTATTGTCGAAGATAATCATCTAGAAGGTCCCATTCCTACTTGGTTTTCAAACTGGAAGTCAGCATACTCCATAAGATTAGGAAGAAATTTGTTCAATGGCTCTATACCTCCATTGAGTATGCAATTCCTGACCTCATTTTCAGCTGATTCCAACCAGCTCTCAGGCGAGATCCCATTGAACATATGTAATGCCACGTCCTTAACTCTTCTATCCTTGTCTGAGAATAACCTCACAGGAGCTATTGAGGAAACATTCAGAGGTTGTTCAAAACTCACTGATTTAATCCTATCTGGAAACAGCTTGCATGGGAGAGTGCCAGATTATTTTGGTGATCTGCCTCTGGTTACACTAGAATTGTCACATAACTATTTTTCTGGATTGGTGCCTGAGCAACTATGGAAATCTCAAACTTTGCTTGAACTGGCCCTCAGTAACAATCTTCTTGGCGGTCAAATTCCTACCAGGATTGGTGAAACCTCAGGTCTGGAGAGGTTACAACTGGACAACAATTTCTTTGAAGGAACAATACCAAAGTCAATTGGGGAGTTGAGAAACTTGACGAACTTGTCACTCCACGGGAACAAATTTTCAGGGAAAATTCCAGTAGAGCTTTTTAACTGCACAAATCTTGTAGCTCTGGATTTGGGTTCAAATAATCTTACCGGTCCAATTCATAAGTCTGTATCCCAGCTAAAGTTGCTAGACAATTTGGTTCTGTCTGACAATCAGCTCTCTGGCCATATCCCTGGTGAGATCTGTGCTGGGTTTCAGCACCTGGCATACCCAGATTCAGAGTTTACACAGCATTATGGTGTGCTTGACATTTCCTACAACAACCTAACTGGTCAGATCCCTTCAGCAATTGTGAATTGTGTCGTGGTGAAGGAGCTAAGGCTGCAAGGCAACAGGCTAAATGGAGGCATCCCTCCTGAGCTGGCCCATCTTACAAACCTAACCTACATTGATTTGTCTTTCAATTCACTTACAGGACCTATTCTGCCACAGGTTTTTCCTTCAAAAAATCTGCAAGGCCTCCTCCTGTCAAACAATCAATTAGATGGCCCCATTCCAAGAGAACTAGGCTCAAGGTTTCCGAATTTGGTGAAGCTAAATTTGTCTTCTAATAAGCTCACTGGCACTTTTCCTAGTTCCATCTTTGATATTATGACCCTTACTGATCTTGACGTCAGCCATAATTTGCTTTCAGGATCCATCCCATTCCCAGGAAACATTGCTAGAGGGTTAAGCTCCCTTCTTATTTTGAATGCCAGCTACAATCATTTGTCTGGAACCATTTCTGAATCACTCTCAAATCTTACATCTCTTTCTGTCCTTGACCTCCATAACAACAATTTGATCGGAAGCTTGCCATCTTCACTTGTACATCTAGATTATTTGACTTATCTTGACCTTTCAAATAATGATTTCCAGGATGCTATACCGTGTGGTGTCTGCAGCATAGTTGGCCTCTCTTTTATTGACTTGTCAGGCAACAAGTTCAACCGATATGTGCCAGAGAATTGTGCTTCAGCTAACCAATGCCTAGCCCAGCACATTTTATCCTCTCCTGTGGTAGCTTATCCATCATCTTTGGGTTTAACACATCGTTCAATTTGTATTATAACTATTGCTGCTGCACTCAGCTTTGTAGCATTGTTCTTTGGTCTGTTAAGATGGAGGACAGGGAGGCAGGACACTATGTCCACTGTTTCCGTGAACAAAGGAAAAACAGCAGCAATTGAACCTGCTTCCAGTGACGAGCTTCTTGGAAAGAAGACGAGGGAACCATTAAGCATAAACATTGCCACATTTGAGCATCCTTTACTGCGACTAACTCTGGCTGACATCTTGAAAGCAACTGAGAACTTTAGCAAAGCCCACATTATCGGAGATGGTGGGTTTGGCACTGTTTATAAAGCAACTCTGCAGGAAGATCATGTTGTTGCAATCAAGAGGCTCCATGGAGGTGGCCAGTTTCAAGGTGATCGCGAATTCTTGGCTGAGATGGAAACCATTGGGAAGGTGAAGCACCCAAATCTTGTGCCTCTGCTGGGTTACTGTGTATTCGGTGATGAGCGGTTCCTGATATATGAATACATGAAAAATGGCAGTCTTGAGGTTTGGCTGCAGAACCATGCCGATGCTGTTGAGGTTCTTGGATGGCCTGCCAGGTTCAAGATCTGTCTGGGATCAGCTCGTGGTCTTGCATTCCTGCATCATGGCTTTGTACCACATATCATACATAGGGACATGAAGTCCAGCAACATCCTGCTGGACAAGGACTTTGAGCCAAGAGTCTCTGATTTTGGTCTCGCACGCATAATCAGCGCATGTGAGACTCATGTCAGCACTGATCTTGCTGGGACCTTTGGTTACATTCCACCAGAGTATGGACTAACAATGAAGGCAACTGCCAAAGGTGATGTTTACAGCTTTGGAGTGGTGATGCTTGAGTTGCTAACTGGAAGACCTCCCATAGGGCAGGAGGAAGTTGAAGGTGGTGGGAATCTGGTTGGATGGGTGCGGTGGATGGCTGGTCGGGGAAAGGAAGCTGAGGTGTTTGATGAGTGCTTACCTACTGGCGGCCTTTGGAGGGAACAAATGGTGCAGGTGCTAGCAGTTGCCAAAGCATGCACAGTTGATGAACCATGGAAAAGGCCTAGCATGATTGAGGTGGTGAAGATGCTGAAGGAGATCAAGATGATGGACTCTGCGGGACAACACTCCTAGAAATGCTTGATGCTATCTGCTATCTGATATCTGAACTCTAAAAGCCTAGATATTATATTTCTCTTTGACATGTGGTACGTAGCATCTCTTAGTTACATGTAAATAAGCTGATTTGTAGTAATGTTGAACAGTTTCATATCAAATTGTAGCCTTCCTCTAAATCTAATTGATATGGAATCAAACTCCAACATTTTCATTGTGCATGAAAGACGCATTTTGCTCTGTAATCTGTTTCCATCTGTTGAAAATCCTTTCTCTGAGTTGCAAGTACACAAACTCACTGTCAGTTTGGTCCGGTCAAGCACTTGATGATATGTTCAACTATTTTGGTTTTTCTGTTTGTCATATTACACGATCTTATTGCTTTGGCTTTGAAAAGTTGACTCTGCCTCTTGTCTATTAAGCGTCTTGTTGCCTAACATTTAAAGATCACGCCTTTGCAGCATAAAGATCCACACCAAGCTTTTGATACAGATTTCTTTTATACTGGTCAACGCGTTAGCATATAGATCCGCACCAAAGTTTGACTCGTGGATTCTCAAATGACAAATCAAAATGCCGTTGACATGACAAAATTATTATTTTCGAACCACTTCTTCGTATTGCTCGAGTTGTGAATTAAATTACAGAAGAAAATTGACTTATATGGGAAACGTGTTTGAAAAATTTATTCTTCCCATGAGAACTTAAAACATTTTTAAATAACACTTTTAATATTATTTTTTCATCAATTTTGATATTAAAAGTTTCGTGAGTCTCAACTAATTTATTTTATATTCTTTTAAAATAGATATATTCCAAAATTTAATTGTGTGATTTTTTTTGTTAAAAAATGTATATTTGGCATTTCATTGAAATGTGAAAAAAATCGGTGTTCTTTTATGCGTTCCAAGAGCTCTTAAAAAAAACGAGGCAATAAAGGGCGAAGCAGCGGGAGTCAGTAGAAGAAGCCGACGCGCTCGCTCTCTCTTCTTTCCTCTCTCCGTCCCCATCTCGAACAGTTTCCAGGCAGCTCGAGGAGTCCCCCTTCCTAATCCTCTCCGTCTCCTCCTCCTCCTCCTCCTCCTGCCGGCACAGATCCGATCTAACTCTTTTTGTCCGCCCAGCTCGACAAGTCCGGATTCTTGAATTCGGATCTGAGCAGGCGATTCGATTTGCCCCACGCCGGTCATGGATTGGTGGTGCGCCGGTCGTCCTGGACGCCTGGTCCCTCTCGTGCTTGTGGTCTCTCTTCTTCTGGTGGTCGCCTCCTCCGCGCAGGTAGTCTCTTCTTCCTCGGCCTTGATTCTGATGCGATTCGGTTGGTCTATTTGTGTTCGTTTCTTTATTGGTCTGGAGCGATTCAGGAATTGGAGAAGGAGAATGGAGAGAACGCATCCGGGGACTGGGACCGACCCTTGGATCGGCGTACCAAGGTATGATCTTTTTAGCTTCTTTGCACGAATAGTTCATGTAGACCTTTTTTTTTCCTTTGATGCTTCTATTCTTTGAAGAATCGTTGTTACATTATTTTTTCTGCATTAAGTGAGTAGAAACAGTTTATTGCTTGGAGGAATTAGTTCTAGATTATTGCCTTCGTGATTCCTGTTTTATGCATAAATTGGTACAATCACGGATCTCTTTCGTGTAGATGTTCCTAAAGGATGCTGCGAACGGGGAAGGGAATGTTTTGACGGAAGAGACAGGACTGGGGCTTTTCGATGCCTTCTTTGCAAGCTTGTCCATGATTATTGTTAGTGAGGTGGGCATTTCCATCCGGGGTGTGAATCATGGGACTGAAATGATGTGTTGAAAATTGTTCTGATTACCATTTTTTCCCTTGAGAAATGTTAATAGATTGGAGACGAGACTTTTATAATCGCTGCTCTTATGGCAATGCGTCATCCGAAGTCCATAGTGTTGTTTGGGGCACTCACTGCTCTTTTTGTGATGACAGTAAGCTCTTGTATTATGTATGCTATTACTTTCAATCTTTTAAGATTTATGGTTACTACAGTTGATTGTTGACTTTATAATAGTTAAAATGAACTTCAAATATTAGCATATCCAAGGTCCTCACGATTTTAATAGTTTATTATGCATTGTTTTCTTTCAGATTTTGTCTACTGGGCTTGGTAGGATTGTGCCTAATTTGATATCAAGGAAGCACACAAATAGTGCAGCTACAGGTAATGGTCTTCCTAAGTTTTTGCTGTTTAATTAGACCGTGATCATTCTATTTTCCTCATGGCATTCCAAGTTTTATTTTCGATAAGGCATTCCAAGTATTTTGATAGGGGTCTGACATACACATCGATGAATTCTTAGCAAATATTTTAGCTTGATTCCATGTCCTAGCTCTTTTATTGTGGTAACATCAATACCATCCTGTTACTATCTGGGTCTAGCATTTGACTTAGGCAACAAGCATAATCATTTCTTTTTTGTATGTTTATATTACATACAAGTAACTATTACTGTATGGTTTTCAAACATGTCGGACATAAAGTCAAACTTTTGTTTGGTTCTGTGGATTTCCTGCTCATTTTATTTTGTTTCAGGGAAGTGCGATTGTGGGGAAGTTGCCTTCTTATTGGAACAATTGGTTAAGCATCTGTTCTCTGCCACTTGCTAGTAGCCCATCTTGTCATATGATTACACCCTTTAGGTTTATGGTTAGGTTTCTTAATTAGAACTCTGATATAGTATTCTCTCTAAAAAAAACTCTGACATAATAGAAGATGGCATCTGGTTAGTTAAAAATAGTTATGAAGCTAGAAATTAAAAATAGTTATGAAGCTAGAAAAAAAATACTTTGCTAGACCATCTTCCAATGTAGAGGAAGGTTTTTATTAGTGTATGGAAAGTTAATTGCTTGGTTAGCTGTATTCCAGCTCTTTTGGTTGCCAATGTGCTCTTTTCCTACTCGAATTAAGCTAGATAACAAGAATGTCTTTGACTTTCCTGTTTGTTAATTGATGTCCACATGTTCATCATTAAGTTGCAATTTTAAGTGTGACTACTTTTGTACAGAAAAATGCTCTGTCATGGTTTTGTGTGGACAGTTTAACTTAATATACTGTTTCTCTATTTCTTCGGCATGCAGTGCTCTATGCATTTTTTGGGCTACGATTACTTTACATTGCCTGGAGATCAGATTCAAAGGCATCACAGAAGAAGGAAATGGAAGAAGTATGTGTCTCTTGAATACCATGTCGCATGATTATTTTTTGGCCTAATGTACCTTCCACACGATCTGATTTGATGAAGAACTTTTGCTTATTTGATTGGCCGATAATATTTCTTTCCTATACTCTTACAACTGTTTTCTTATGAAAAGTTGAGCATTCAATTGAGGTCTGTAGTTTAATTTTTTTCAGCAATATTTTTTAGATGTCATATGTGGTTCTACAATTTTAAAGTAGTAAATTTGGGTTATACAGATTCTTTGCAAAGAGGATATCTAGGGGTTCTTAATACTATGTCGAGAACATTGTAAATGGGAACGAAACATTTAAGGTGCCTATATCTATATATCCTATTCACTTTAGGGGTTTATGATTATGATTATTTAGATGGCTGATCTTGAATAGTAATCCTGCCTCTTCTCGAGAAAAAAAAAAAGAAATATCAAAGTAGCAAAACGTATCAATCATTATAGACATTTTTGTTTTTATCTCATTGGTTTGGATCTACCAAGGCTGCTTCTATTGCGCATTTGTAGATTGACTTATTTGACTGCATGCATGCAGGTAGAGGAGAAACTTGAGTCAGGACAAGGGAAATCAACCATGCGTCGCTTCTTTTCCAGATTCTGTACACCAATCTTTTTGGAGGTTTAGCTCTTTATCAACTTTCGCTTGTCTGTATTCTTGTTGGACTATGCTACCTATCCACGTTTACATGTTTTAGATTTACTTTTATTCAGTTATTACATTGTTGCCTCAGAAAATCAGGGATTTGAAGCTTCAGAGGTCATCAAACTTGTGTAAAATCATCATCCAGGTCACTAATGTTCAGTTTTCATTATTTCCATCACTCAAGTTATATAAAACAACCTTCTCAAAAAAAAAGTTATATAAAACAATCCCATGGATCACTCTGCTGTTAAGTAGGCTAATGTCGTCAAAAAAAAATTTTTTTTAACAGAGCTATACGATATCTTTTAAAATAAATAGTTTTATCCTTCCAAGTGACTATTACAAAGATATAAGCTTACTTATTGATGGAGCATGTCAATTTACCGAGGCAAAATAAATTAAAATGAACAAATCACCTCATACAAAAGACAAGCGTTAAAATCTTTTTTCTCTAATGTTTTATCTATTTCGTTCCTTCATATCTCTAGTTAATTTCTGAAATTTTAAGATGATCATTCTTTTAGTTAAAACTACTGGTTTGAAATGCACACCATCACTAAACTTTGGTAAAAGTCATGCCAAATTCACCCAATTTTAGTTTTTACTATTTTCATCACTCAAGTTGTGTAATGTTATTAAATGAGTCATTCTGTCGATAAGATATTAAACGGTTCAACATATAACAAAATATCAGACGTGAAACACAATATTTTAATAAATTGTCGACTAAGTTTTTTGGTCATTTACATTTGTTTATCAATTATGTATGTATTTTTGGAGTCAACTCATTGATGTGTAAATCCAATGAATTCAAAAAGATCCAATGAATTAAAAAAAACTATCCAACCCATAAACTAGACCAATAAAATAAAATAAACTTAAGAGTTTGATTACAATTTAGTATATTTTTTCATAAAACAAAGTTGATCCTCTCAAAATAAGTCCATCCAAAAAAAATTAAAATTATTGGTTTAACTTTTTATTTGTAATTTTTTATCTCTTATTAGTTAATAAATTTTCTCTTTTTTATCATTGAAAATATTTTGTATGATAGAGCTCATGCTATATGATAGTTAAAATTAAGATGTTCAATTTTATATTTTAATTATAATATTTATGTACAACTGCTACTTATTTCTCTTGATAAATTTTAGTTCTATTTTTTTTTTTGAAAAATGAGTACACAAAATAGGCCATTGGAAAAACAACATCAAGAAAATTGACCAATTGGATGATGTTTTTTTAAATAATTTTACATATTTTTTTAGAAAATTTAAAATATCACTTAAAAGTGTTGGATAACTTTTTACACCGAAAAAATTGTTCAACTCAAAGTACTTTCACCCGTAATCTCTCTCCTTTCTCGTCCATTGATAAGCAATGCATCGCCTTGCTAATTCCATCTATGAGCAAACTTGCAATAAAAATATACTTGCGGAGAAGAAGAAAAAGATTGAAAAAAGAGGTTTCTAACTGCAACTCTTTTTGGATATAAAAGTTGTAAAAGAATATTTTTTTAAAAAATGTTCAAACAATTGCTGAAACGGTTTGAAAGAATTACACAAAATCATAGAAAAAAATATTAATGCAAAAAGCTCATCTTTGGATCTCAATACTTTTTATTTCTTCAAGTTTCTAATTGCATATATGTTTGCAAGTTATCGGCCATAACTAAAAGAATGATCATATTAAAAGTTCAGAAATTAATTAGAAATTTGAAGGAAGAAAATAGATAAAACATGAGAGAAAAATGATTTTAATACTTGTTTTTTCTGTGAGATGATTTGTTCATTTTAATGTACTTTGCCTTGGTAAATTGCCATGATCCATCGACAAGTAAACTTATATCTTTGTAACAGTTAATTAGAAGGCTAAAACTATTTTTTAAAAAAATATATCATATGTAGTTCTGTTAAAAAAATATTTTTTTTTTACGACGTTAGCCTACTTAAAAGCAGAGTGACCCATGAGATTGTTTTATGTAACTTGAGTGATGAAAACAATGAAAACCGAAGATTAGTGACCTGAATGATGATTTTACACAAGTTTGATGACCTCTCAAGCTTCAAATCCGAAAATCAGCTTCCACTCCCTTTCTTGCATTCAAGCCTGGAGAGGTATAAGTAGATTATAGTAACACATTACCTTTTGCAGTCATTTATTTTGACTTTTCTGGCGGAATGGGGGGATCGCAGTCAGATAGCAACCATTGCGGTAAGTTATCCCCCTTGGCATAAATTTTCATCTGGAAACTGCTATGATTCACAGCTCAAATCCAGTGTTTAATCTTCATTCGTTGTTAAGTGTGTCATTTTTTATGGTTGACGTCATCTTCTATAATAGACAAGATAGTGCCAAGTGCCAACATCTAGTTAAACTAGAGACTGATTTTGCTTTATATTTTTTTTAATTGGTGGTATTCACATATTTAATTACTGTTCAAGTTTGTGTTTTTACTGTTGGATGGTGATCCGTGTCAAAGAATTCTTCAATTGCTTTCAAAATTATGTTGAATTTGGTTTCAGAAGGATGCATTGGTTATAATGCTTGAATTGCACGGAACAATAGAATATTTTTTTTTTGTTTTCTGAAACCAGATTGCGAGATGTCTACATATTGACTACATTTAAAAAAAAAAGTTTTGTACATATCAACTCAGACTTCCTGTGATTTCATTGCATTGAATTTACCTGTAGATCATGAAAATTACCTAGGGGATTCTTTCTAATACATATTTTTCACAATGTTTATTGTTAAGATTGCCTGTTCACTTTGCATTCTTCAATTTGTTATTTTCACGTAGTCATCTGCCATACATGGTCCCTTTAAAATGTTTTTCTCTTTCCTGTTCACATCGTAATAAAAGTACACTATCTTTTTTATTCAAGTTATTCATTTGATGATAAACAAACAGTATTAACCATGAAATGATTATCGAGATATGATTTTTTGAGTGCTCTGTCTTTTTTTTTTTTTTTTGAAAAGGAGAAGATTCATTATCAAACCGGATCAGAATGTCCATGATACAAAAACTGACTGAGTCCTTCAGGAGGATCTCTTTCCCAAAATAGGTCCGACAATGAATTTCTAACAAGCTTAGCTAAGTAATCAGCTGCCTGATTTTGTTGTCGGGGAATAAAACTAGGTATAAAACATACAAAACTATCCACCAGATGCCATACATCAATTATGATGTTTCTGATATTCCATGGGCATGCGGCGTCCTTCTTAAGAATGTTGATTAGTAAGCTGGAATCAGATTTGTAGGTGATGCTCAGGAAGCCTAACTCCTTACACTTCATGATGCCAATACGTAAAGCCCAGGCTTCAGCTTCCAGTGCAGAGGAGAAATGTCTTCTTGCTGCACCCGCGACCATAAACAAACCATTAGATAACCTGACTAGATATCCTGCACCCCCGACCATTGATGGTTCTATGAAAGAACCATCCGAGTTCATAATGAACTCTGTAGAGGTCGCGGGCTCCCACTGGATCTCTGTGAGATCTCTAGGGGGGTGTCCCTCAGAATTGTGGAGTTCATCCTGTTCATTAAGGCATGCCAGGGCCCTCTGCCAAATAACAAGGATGGAAGACCTGGTGGATCTAAAGTGGATATCATTTCGAGTGCTCTGTCTGTATGATTGCACGTCTTCAATTGTTCCAATGACTCATATTTTGTGGTCTGGCCATGCAGCTGGCAACTCACAAGAATGCAGTCGGTGTTGCTGTTGGAGCAACAATAGGCCACACTATATGCACATCATTAGCGGTGATCGGAGGTAGCATGTTGGCTTCAAAAATATCACAGAGAACCGTGGCGACAGTTGGCGGTCTTCTATTTCTTGGATTTTCCTTGTCATCATACTTCTACCCTCCATTGTAATTGTAATTTTTTGTTCTCCTTTGGAACACTTCCACATTACACCATTTTTACTTGCACGTATTCATTGTAACAGGCAAATCAGCCTCTAATTTGGTCCTTTGATGGAAATCTTCTTTATGTCTCTTATAATTCAAAGTTAATTATATTATCCTATCTCAAATTTCCCTTTCCTTTTCGGATCTGTTATTTCAGTCTTTATGTACCATCTAAATTTCATTTATTAGTCTTAAATTACTTTCAAAACTGGTGGGTGTCTGTTTTTTTTCTCCAGGACTTCTTAGTTCATTCGTTACCTGGTAATTGTCTTACTAAAATTTTCTGAAGATGAAACCAGATGACATTTTCTCTAGACTTGAAGAACTATAGTTTAGAGGACGTCGAGGAGTATATAACAATTCAGGGCTAAGATATTATGTTTTGTATTTTAAAACCAACTCATTTTAATGTACACATCAAGTGTTTCATTCTCTGGAAAATGGTGATCTGATAAAAAGAACTTTAAAACCCTAAACCCTGGCTGCCCACTGCACGCTACAGAGAAGACAAGTGTCCGAGGATCTCCTTCACCTTCTTGAGGGTTCCTCGCTGGATGAATCTAGGTCAGATTCCGGACATGGACCCCTGGTCAACTCTCAGTTAAGGCAGTGTGCCAATTGTTGGATGCAGATAATCAGTTGGAGAAAATTGACATGCCAATGGATTCCAAAATTATATGGTAGCCGAAGATAAAAATCCTTTTCTTTGCATGGCTTTGGTTGCCAACTAGAACATACACATCTCCATGGTTATTAAAATCGTTTTCTTTGCATGGCTTTGGTTGCCAAGTAGAACATACACATCTCCATGGTTACAAGATGATTGCAACTGAAGACTTTAGAGAACCTATTCTTCTAATGCCCTGAAACAGAGCGCCAACAACATATGAATTATGTATCGAAAAATCCGTGAGCGATATGTCATGTAAATGTAGCCATCTAATATAAATAAAATTGGATGATTGCACCTTATGGCAATCATCCTTGATATTCGAGAAAAGCCAAAATTTCTTTGTCCTAAATCACTAATACATATAAGTAATTCGATTGACTAGGCATAACAAAGTATAAGGACGACTGTTTGGTTTGTAGGCAAAAGAAAATAGACCATCAAAATCATGCCCCAAAATTTAGGCAAAAGCAGAAACACAAATGATCCATCATTTTAACAGTATAACTATGGACAATAAAGTTGGATGTCAGTAATTTTACAGCATATGCAAAGAACAGGTTGAAAGAAACAGATGCAATTTTAAACAGGCCAATATTCGACAAAGGATTGAAACCTAAAATATCGCATGCAAACAAAGGAAGTTCAATAGTCAAACTAGAATTTGAAACTAATGCACCACTTGTAAAAGATAGTGGACAGTAAAAATAAGATAATTTCCAAGAGTATCTGAAGAACTGGATAAAGAGATGTAGCTGTTTAAACTTCAAAATCACTTCCAACATTTTCCTACGCTCATAACAAGTGACAAAAGGGGTTTTCAATCTGCTTCATCAACAACTTTGGTACCCAATCCTTTAAGTCCTTCAGCAGGGATCTCTGCAACGGTGACCAAAGAGTAGAGCTCTTCCTTGGCATCTTCCTCATCATTCCTTTTGCGAGCAATCCTCACACGAATCCGTCTTGGAACACTTCGAATCCCTCGACTCCATATATGTTTGTTAAGCTTGACATCGACTCTGACATCTGTGGTACCCATAGCCTTCTGAGCAAACTTCCTTATCTCTTTGATAGCCTTTGGTGCCATCTTCTTGAAGGTGCTGAAACAAAATCAAAGTAACACATCAAGAAAATCCCTCATGCAAAATATGTGTACAAGTGCAGGCTTGGCAACCAGACAACCCTGTCATTGCATTACAGTGATAGCAAAGAGATGAATTGTATTCCCATTATAAGCCCAGAAAGAAAATAAAGCACAAAAAAACCTGCATATGGAATTTCTTTTCTAACAAATAAGAATCCTATTACATCTTGATATGTAAATAGCACATATAAAAGACTTGAAGTAGCATGCATTCACCCATGTAGCACATTTTTTTACCAAGACATAATAACATATTGAACTAACAAATGATCCAAGGACGAAAATTTTGTAAACTATACATTAAAATGCAATACGGTAAACACATGTGAGAGTTTTTCCATAGGCAGTTATATGAGAAAGACCATTGGTAAAAAAGATATTGGGAAGATGCTCAGGAGCCATTTGGCGATAATCCTGCTATCCTTTGAGGCTAGAATTCATGCACAGCCAAAGTGAGTTCCTCATTTGGCTCAGCTGTATATTCAGGTTTGCATTTTCCAACTCCAATTCTGCCAGACAGTATCTAACAAAGGCCCTAATTGTGTACATCACAGCCCTATTCCTAAATATAAAATAATGAAATCCATCTCACAGAATAAGAATCAAACAAGTTGTTGGCTCCAAAGACAAATAAAGCCACTTCTCTTCTCCCCATGGGTATGACGAGATCATAAATTCACCAACACCTATGATCACTTATTAGAAAGTTCCTATTCAGAAAAGAGACAATAATCTCACTGGAAACTAATTGCTGTCAATTTATGTTAAGGGACTGATTATAAAAATCAAAATGAACAGAACGAATTACGTCCAATTATATACAGTTGACAATTGATACGTATCCAAGTGCACAAATGAATTAAATAATACAGCGAAGGAAAAATCACATATGAGAGATAATGTTCATCAAAGTTCCCAAAGTACAAATATATGAACATAAAGCAGCCATCTTTCATGTTTCACGAGGCAAATATTGCTCCGACAGATGAAATAACTAAAGAGAAGGAAATGTTCAATTTGGATTCCAACAAGATCCCGAGATGTACATATCCAATTGATTCAATGAGAGTATCGAACATGACATCAACGTCAAAATGCACAAACATCAAGAGAAGTGCTACAAAATGGATCTTAAAAGAAGCGATGAGAGAGGGACGCAGATAATTTACCATCCATGGAGGCGCTTGTGGAGGTTGATGGTGTACTCCCTGGTCACCACCTCCTCCTTCCTCCCGCCTTTGCTCGACTTCTCTACCATGGTCGCCGGCCGCCGCCTTCTTCGCCTGCCTTCCCTCCTCTAAACCCTGCTGCTCTCAGGACCCGCCCAAACCCTAGAAAAGGTGGCATTTATATATGCAAAAGTGAGTTGACCCAATTACCCTCGTACTTAGCTAAAAGTACGGTTATGCCCGATTTCTTTTACAGAGTAGGCTCTGGGCCACAACTTTTATGTTTATTTAACTCTTTGGGCCCTCGTTAGTTGTCTATGAGAACTTTTTTATGTGTTTTTTTTGGGTGTTATGACTTTTAAATATATATTTTTTAGAAATAATAAATAAAAAATAAGAAAATAATTATTATTTTTATTTAGAAAAGTGGAGTTCATTTTCTAATTTTTCTCTTGCATTTTCCAATCAAGTATAATTTTTTGTTGATAAATAGGAGAAAACGAGAAAACTATTTTTCATGAAAATAATTGTATGAAAATAAACCGAAATTGTATTCACATTTTATTTATATTGTTTAAGCAAATAACTCCACCTAACTCAATCCGTTCAAATTAAATTGGATCTAAAATTCCTAGTGTTAAAATTCGATCGACGAACAAAAGAAGCTAAGAGATAATCAAGAGTGGTTGGCACAGTTGGTTAGCGGGACTGTGCCCTGAGAGGACGGGTGCTAGTAGCCCCGGGTTCGATTCCCAGAGAGATCACTTTGGTCAGGATCCGCACTCGTTCAAAGACTGGATTAGTCAGGTGCTAGTAGTCCTGAAAACCAGTGGGGTTCTACCCTTAGACCAAAAAAGAAAAAGCTAAGAGACGCTAAGTGCATGGTGAGCACAAGTACTTTTTTCAAAAAACAATAAATTAATTAAATTGATGATTGATTATTTTGGAACTACTAATTTTATATATGTTTTTCTTTAACTTAAAACTATAATTCGCTAACCATGTGAGCTAACATAATTATGTGAGAGTCAGTTAATATAATATGGAGACCCATCAATCTGCCTAAGAAAATTGAATTTTGTCCCGACCCAAATTATACACGAATGAGATGATATTTCGGATCGAATTTTATCCCCATCCAATCGATTTATAAAAAAATATATTTTATATGTTTTGTCTTTCTCAAAAGTTTCAATCACCTTAAAATAGTAATTAACTTTTATTAAATTATCATATTATATTTAAGAAGTTTATCAATGTTATAAAATGGTTATATCACTTTTAGATCATGAATTAATTAATAAAATATATGAAAAATTTTACTACCTTGATATTTAACATTGAGTTTTTTTTTTATTTTAAGGGTCAGCCAATCGAATTAACCAATAGACGATGGCTAAAAATTTCTTCTCGATATCACTTTTATTTCATGAATTATTCAATTGGAAAGATCATATTGATTTTTTTTTCAGAAGTTTAATTTCTATATTTTTATAAGAGAAAAATGTGTCCACAAACTAAAGAAGAAGACATTGAATTGATCAGATGCTGCTGTTGCTGCTGCTGGAGAAGTGTACCAAGAACACATTTTTAAACTTTTCTCCGCGCTCCTCACGTTGCCTTCTTCTTGTTCCTCGACCCCTTCACTCTTCTTCCCGCACTCCTCCTCCTCCTCCTCCTCCTCCTCCTGCGGCAAGCCCTCTGGTAGCCTTCGTCGCTCTGCTCAAATCCTACTCCAGAACTATAAGCACCATCTCCGATGCGGAGCTCCTCCATTCCCGGGCGATCAGGACCGGCATTGCCCAGGACGACGCGGCGGGCACCGGCCTCATCATTCTCTACGCGAGGTGCGGTCGTCCTGACCTCGCGCACAAGCTGTTCGACGAAATCCGCCAAAGAGATGCGCTTTCCTGGACCGTCCTGATCTCCGGATACTCCAGAACCGGGGCGGGCGAACTCGGGCTCCAGCTCTTCTCTCGGATGCTGAGCGAAGGTTGCTCCCCAAACCGCTTCACGCTCGCCAGCATTTTCAGGTGCTGCGCTCTGGGCTCCTCCGACGGCCTCGGCGTGGGTAAGAGCGTGCATGGCTGGATTCTGAGGAACGGAATTGAACTGGATGTTGCGCTGCATAATTCGATCCTCGACTTCTATGCGAAATGCGGGTGCTTCCGGTGCGCGAGGAATGTTTTCCTGACGATGAGGGAGAAGGATTCCATCTCCTGGAATGTTATGACCAGTGCGTACTTGCGAGTGGGGGATATGGATGCGTCGATGGAGCTGTTCGAGATGTCGCCAGCACGGGATGCTTCAAGCTGGAACACAATAATTAACGGTCTTATAGGGCGTGGGTGTTGGGAGAAGGCCCTGCAGCTTCTCCGCAGAATGGTGGAGATCGGACCTGGACTTAATCAGCTCACTTTCTCAACGGCTCTTGTCTTGGCAAGCAAATTAGCTCTGTTGAAACTAGGAAAGCAGCTCCACTGCCAAATCTTAAGGAGAGAGTACGAGTATGAGCACGACATGTTCGTTAGGAATTCTCTGATAGATATGTACTGCAAGTGCGGTGACGTGAGAACTGCATCATCCATCTTCGAAGGCTCATCTGGTCATTCTCATCGATCATTGGCAGAAAGCATTTCTTGGAGCGCAATGGTTGCTGGGTATGTCCATAATGGCATGGATGATGATGCACTGGAGCTCTTCTGCAGAATGTTGCGAGAAGGGTTTAAAGTGGATCAATTTGTTCTAACGAGTATTGCCGCTGCCTGCTCTGATGCTGGTATAATAGAGCACGGCAGGCAGGTGCATTGCTTTGTTGAAAAACTAGGGTATTGTTTTGATGATTTTATGGCATCAGCTATTACTGACATGTATGCAAAATGTGGATGTCTAGAAGATGCATGCAAGATCTTTGACAATGTGTGCAGCAGGAATGTTGTGTTGTGGACTTCAATGATAGGCTCTTATGCTATACATGGTCATGGGAAAAAGGCTATCCAGGTTTATGAAATGATGCTGAAGAAGAATATATGCCCAAATGAGATCACTTTTGTGCATGTCTTGTCAGCATGTAGCCATGCTGGATTAGTCATGGAAGCGGACTCATACTTTAAATCGATGAAAGAAATTCATGGCATAGACCCAAGTATCGAGCATTTCACCTGTATGGTTGATCTCCTAGGTAGGGCTGGTTTATTTGAGAAGGCGAAAGATTTCATTGATGAAAATAATATTAATAATTATGCAGTTATCTGGAAATCAGTTTTATCTGCTTGTCGAGTTCACAACAACATAGAAATGGCATTATGGGTTTCGAAGCAATTGTTTAGACTTGAACCACATGACACTGAGAACTATGTTTTGCTATCAAATATGTATGCTACCGGAAGGAGATGGAAGGAGGCTTCAAAACTGAGGAGCATGATGCATGAAAGGGGGATCAGAAAAGATCCAGGCAAATCTTGGATTCAGATAAAGAATAAGGTGCACAGTTTTTTTGCTGGAGACACTTCACATCCCCAAATATTTGAGATATACTCTTATTTAGACAGCTTGATTGGGAGGCTGAAGGAAATCGGCTATTGTAGTCAAACTGAATTGGTTGTTCATGATGTGGAAGAAGAGCAAAAGGAGTCCGCCCTTATCTATCATAGCGAAAAGCTTGCTATTGCTTACGGGATTATCAGTACTCCTTTTGGGACGACTATCAGAGTAATGAAAAATTTACGTGTTTGCACAGACTGTCACGAAGCTATCAAATTTATCAGCATAGTAACCGGTAGGGAGGTAGTCCTTAGAGATGCTCATCGCTTTCATCATTTTAAGTGTGGAAAATGCTCATGTGATGACTACTGGTAAATGAATCTGGAAAAGTTTCCGCATCTCACCTGCTTTATTTGTCAACAACACTTCTGCCCACATGAACTACATCAGGTAAATACTAAATACTCTTGATGTTTTTTTGAAGGTGACATACTCTTGAAACTAGGATACAGTATTCAAGATTGTAAACTACATCATATACACTATACTTTCCCTTTTGAAGGGCAAGTATGTACCTGATGTAGTTCATTAATGAAACCAAGATAGGCTGCAGTGTTCATTAACTTTTTCTTTACTGTTTTAGTGTTTTTACTACTTTTCCTTTCTATTGCATACTGAAATTTACCGATCCTCGATTAAAATATTCATTTCAAAATGCTCAAAGAGAAGGGCCTTACAAACCATGCATGTCTTAGTTGGAACACAAATAATTCAACGTATCATGGTTAGGGTGGTGGCAGTTAGCTCCTTTTTTGCATTTTTGGTTTTGCTTATCTGATACATGATTTTTGGATCTACTGATTGTAGTCATCCTATGCAAATCCTTCTTTTTGTACGTTGTAAAAGTCCACCTTTATGTCCTACCAAAATCAATACACATGCAGTAATTGCCAAAAGAATCAAAATGGCAATAGTCTCATCGAGAGAAAGACACCAACATGGGAGTTATGTATGCTTACATGTTAAGTCAGACTTTTCTCTTTGGGACAGAAGTCATCACTTATAACATTCGGGATGGATGAACATACGTCTAGGGAATTTCTGTACATGAAAGCAATCTATGATCTTTTGGATATGTATTTTAATACTGCAAAAAGAAACAATACAGGAACTACTTTGATTTTTTTCGATAAGTGAGCCACTTTGATCATTAGATGAAAACATTTCTTATGAGATGTACCTTCCATTAGTTATGTTAGCTAGATTTCCTCTTTTGCTTATAGACTCTTACTGCGCCCTACCATTGTACAGTTATTGGATATCTGCTATTATGCCATGGACCATATCTAGGCATTTACCTGACAACTAAACTAAGTATCATAATTTATCATGTTCATAATGAACTAAGAATGGGAGAAAATGGCAGGAGTATTCATCTGACTTTTTAAGGTTTATTTTTGTGGAATTCTATTTGGAAAAAATATCGAAGCTTGTGGGCTAATCGACCTTTCTAATTGCCCAAAAAGAGAACTACTGTGGCCGAATGTTGAGGGCAGTATTGGAACCTGACCCTGTTGCATTAGAATAAGCCTATTTCATGCTGTAACTTTCTTGTTTTTTCACTCTTGTGTCAATCTGGAGTTCCTAATTCGGGAGCTGTTTGCTGCTAGACAAGAAGAAGGTAGGGAAAGATGGATAATTTCCTATCTTGGTTCTTAGTGAAGACAAAATGTACAAGAGCCCACGATCTAAAGAGGAGCAGCAGGAGAAGGTTCTGAGTGTACACAAAGAGCAGTTGGTGGGCTCAGAGTGGCCTACAATTTAGACTTGGAATCAGCTAAAAGGTAGTTACCAAACCATCCAACCCGACCCACCCCATAATGCTCCATCATCTATCTTCCTCTCCCACCAAACTTAGATTATATGTGAAATCATTCATTCTTATTATCAAAGCCAACACCACCCAATATAACAAATCCACTTGCACTTACATTTCTTTCATGCTCATAACCACCCACACCCTCCCTCTTTCTCTCTCCCCTGTCCTTCCTCAGCTCCATATCTCGTTTCATCCATGAGGCAATGAGGGACCGAAGAATGGATAGATTCATCGTCCTTCCTTTTTCCATTGGATGTGTATCTCAGTCAAGTGTTGCTGTCATCGACAACCATCAAAAGAGAGCACAAGCAGAAGCAGTTGCAGCATCAACTCTACCAAGTAGCACATCCTTTCTCTCTTCTCCAGTTGATGCCATGGAGTGTCTCTCATAGGGCTACTCATTGAGTTTTTCTTTAACACCTCTTATGCATGACTTGTTATTTTCTGAAGGTTGTGGAGATGTTCAGAGGCAAGCTGGCGGAAAACCACGGATTAGCATATCTGCAGGGTTTCAGAAGCTGATCAAGAGCTTCAAGAACTTGTCTCAGCTTTTTGTGATATACGAAGAGGAGGAGGACGACGAGATAGAGATGGAGATTGGTTTACCGACCGACGTGCAGCACGTCGGGCACATAGGTTGGGATGGGTTCAACAGTATCAACTCCATGAAGAGCTGGGACAAATCCCCGGAATTCCTCCCACTGCCATCCTTCTCCCTGAAGCAGTTCGAGCTGGCCATGGCTGCACAGTCTGGTGCCCCTCCGGCCGCAGTCCCCCTTGGGGGCCTCCAACGCAGAGGTGTAGACCTCTGACTCTCTTTCTCTCTCTCTCTCTCTCTCTCTCTCTCTCTCTCTCTCTCTCTCTCTCTCTCTGCATGGCTATTAATTAACTTACTTTTGGATCCTTTCGCTGTATCCTCTGCTTGATGATGGTGATGAGAGGAGGGGCTGCATGTGAACTTTGTATAGCTTGTTGTGATGGTATGAGACAATTTTAACAACTTTTTTCTTAAGTCTTTTTTTTTCTCTCCTTTCTTTCTTGTCCGAACCTTGAGGCTTTCTAATTGATGTATGAGACTGTCGCAATAAATGTATTTTTTTAAAATATTCTTTTCTTGTAATATTGTTATTGTTGTATAGTGAGGGTCTCTTGTGACACCCTCCATACCAAACAGAAGAAGGTGATCCCAAGGCCACTTGTATATGAGGTAAATTTCATGCAGCAAAAGGATTTGATTCCTTTTGTGGGGAGAAGTTCACGTGAACATGACAGCCCACCCGAAACGATTGACATATTGTTTATTATTCCCTTTCTCCACCACCACCTCCTCCTCGGGCATAAGGAAACATCTGCAACAGAAAGGGAGACCTCTAATCTTGTCTTGATGCACAACTCAATCTTCGTCTTCTATTATAATATAAGTAAATTCCAATCTCCTTTCTGTTTAGATGACTTTTTTTCCCTTCTTCTTTCCCGGCAATGTTATCTAAAAGTTCAAAATGTTTCCATTAATTTATATCGGAAGATTTGAGGGTCAAAGTACAAATTCTTTCAGAAGAAAGCGTTTCAAAATTTAATGTTACGAGTTCAAGGTATATATGTAATGATGTATATTAACAAGTACTTAAGCTTAAGATGTGAGCCGAATCTTGACAATATTATTGTTTTTAGATCTTGAGTTGGATCTAGTGAGTGGGGACACTTTAAAATTAATATATGAGTTAATTCTATTTTACTTTTTTAAACTACTTAAGATTACTCATTTATCGTTCCTCATATTCATTTTTAGTTATGCGTTTATATTTTTATGCTTATTTAGTTTATTTAATAAAAATAAATTTTAATTTGTTAGAATTAAATAAAGGTAAAATTATTAATGTGTTACTAAAAGTTAATAATTTTTAGATATTTGGGATTAAGTAGAAGTGTTTATAAAGTTGAGTAGGTAAAATGAGTAATATTAGAATTTAGAAGGTAAAGTCAAAAACTAATTGTTAGTATTGGAAAATAGGATGAATCATATTGTTTATATTATATACTGGGATGTGGTTATTAATATTTAGGGGAGCAAATGTTGCAGGTGTTTGAATCATGAACGAGGTCAAGATGAGGTATTATGCGATAAAGTTATATGTTTATTTTAATGGTGGTGAGCTGATCACCCGACAACATTGGGTTTGTACTTCGTGCGTCGTTATCCCGTGATGCAAGCTGCCAATGCCTTTAATTAGTCTCTCTCTCTATCCCTCGTGGGGTGGCCATGACCTGATGGACCTGCTCCTGCGAGACACCAAGTTTCGGAATGAAAGATTCATTCCAGCTCAAAAACTGTTAGCGGAGACTAGATGGAGCAGTGAGAACTCGAGTTCGAATTTTTAATATAAAAGATTTTTATTGAGAGTCTCGATATTCGATTCAAAATGATACAAATTAATTAAGGCTGATAGTTGATAGAGAGAAAATAGGGAGAGAGAGTTTCGTCTGCACGATAGGAGTTCCTTGCATGCGTTCAGTATCTTTATATTAGCCGCATGTCCGTTGCATTCCACCCATATCGAATTCGGCCATATCACTCGATAGAAGCGTGTGAGCTGCTCTATTTTCGTGATCGTTACATGTTGGCACACGTCCGTATAACCGGGTGCCAACGTCCAAGAGATCCACGCGCTTGTTGATTGGCTACCTCAGAAGCACGATCGCTGGGATTGCCTCCGTTATCGTGCACTTCACAACTTGCTCTTCGGGCGTGTGACCACGATGGTTACTATAATAATTGTTCACTTGATCGACGTGATCACTGTGTTAGCACTCCACTATCCATGAGTAATTTAACTAAAGATTATATCTCGAAGTTTCACTATCCATGTATACTTCATACTGACTCAAACACTCTTGAGTTCCATCAAGTCCACATACTTGGTGAAAGTACCAGCTGCAAGTCTCTTCGTAAGAGAATCAATCAACATATCACTCGTAGGCACGTATGTCATTATCATTTTCTTCTTATCCACTATATCTTGAATATAATGATACTCAATCTCAATATACTTTTTTTTTGAATTATTGATTTCAATTTGCATCAAACTTATCACAACTTGATTATCACAATACATAGGTAATGATTCTCTAATCATATCAAGCACATTTCTAAAAGGAAGCGCCTAAGACAAACATCATGGGCAGTTGTTATACTACAAGCAATATACTCAGCTTCATTTGTGTGTTTAGTCACACATCCATATTTCTTGTTACACTAAGAAATGACTGCACCACCTAGAAGGAACAAGTAATCTGATGTGGATTTGTGATCGTCTATATCACCGTCGAAATTTGCATATGAATACCCTACTACCTCGAGTGTATTAGCATGATATGTCAATCTCAATTGTATTGTGCCCTTTAGATATCTAGTATTCTCTTAATGGTATTCTAGTGGGCCTCCCAGAATTACTTTGAAATTGGGTATGTAAGCTTACCGCGTAAACCAAATCGAATCTCGTATAAAGCATAACATATATTAGGCTATCCACCACTTCTGCATAAGGCCCACCCAAAGGTTCGTGCCCTTGCATTGAGGCACTGACTTTTACTCATTCTTTTCTCAACCACTAACGATGTTGGTGCGTGACTTCTATTCTGCATCCTGAATATTCTGAGTACCTTATTAATGTATTGTTCTTGGCTTAAACTCATTTTTTTTTAGTTTTTGTCACGACTAATTTGAATGTCCAATACATAAGAGACCTCACACATGTCTATCATTTCAAATCGTTTGCACAAATTATCTTTGCTATCATTAAGCATCTCTATATCATTTCTGACAAGCAGTAGTCATCTACATATAATGACAATATCACAAAATAGCTTCCACTATTCTTGATGTAGACAATGATCCAATTTGTTCGTCCTGAAATCAAATTACATTATCATCTCATGAAACTTCAAGTCCTGTTATTTTAAGCCATGACAATGATTTTCGAAGTTTATACACTTTATTCTCCTGATCTTCCACATGAAATCTTTCAAACTATTTCATATTATATA
>LTAE01004090.1:8904-21278 GCA_001647135.1 Pontederia paniculata | reverse complement strand
TATATATATATATATATATATATTATCTTCTGATAGGTCTCCATTCAAGAACGTTGTGTTGACATTCATTTGGAATAATTTCAAATCCATATATTCTACTATCGCTAAAATCGTTCGTACTGACACAAACTTAGTGATAAAAAAATAAGTCTCCTTAAAATCTATAATGGCTTGCTGAGTATAACTTTTGGCCACCAATCTTGCTTTGTGCCTATCAAAAGAATCATCAGCCCGGTACTTTCTCTAGATACTCATTTCTACCCAATAGACGACCTTTCTTCCGGCAATCACATAATGCTCACACTCCATTATTGTGAATCAAGTCCAAATTTGCTTTCGTGGCGATGACTCATGACTTTGGTTCACAAGAAGTCATCGCTTTTTTATACGTAATAGGATTTGTACTTTCCTTTATCTCAATATCAAAGGAGTAACACGACGCTTCGCACTCGTACAGTACATAATCATCAAAATTTGCAATGCTGGTTATACTCGTGGAAATATTGGGTTCCACTTCATCTAAGGGTATCTTATTTTGTGGAGCATCAACTCTCACTACTGGATTGTACAAGGATCGCCTGAGTTATCTCCATCACAAAGTCCACACTCATTTGTTGTGAATCGAGTCCAAATCTGCTTTCATGGCAACGACTGATGACTTCGATTCACAGGAAGTTATCGCTTTTTTATACGTAATAGGATTTGTACTATCCTTTATCTCAATATCAATAGAGTAACGCTTCGCACTTGTACAATACATAATCATCCAAATTTGCGGGTATTGACCATGGGCATTTGGTGTCAGTTATACTCGTGAAAATACTGAGTTCCATTTCATCCAAGGGTATCTCATTTTGAGGAGCATCAATCTCACTGCTAGATTGTACAATGGATCACCTGAATTGCCTTCATCATTTCCTAAAAACATGAGAGGATCATCATCCTATTTGGACCTAGTCCTTTTCATTCTCAATAAAGGTAGTATCACAAATCTTTGTGAGACTTTTTTTCTAGTGGAAGAATTTATATTCTTTGAATTGTTCATTGTATCCAATAAATCTGCACTTTTTTGTCATCAAATTCAACTTGTCTTTGAGCTAACTAGAAATCAATACGTGTATTTTCCATCTCCACTTTAAGAGATGTCCATCTCGAACTTCTTGTCATTCCACAACTCATATGACATTGATTCTACAAATTTGGTGGGAATCTTATTTTATATGTAACTCGTGATCTTCAATGTCTCATCCTATAAGTGTTTTGACATACTCGAGTGGGTCAAAATACATCTCACTGCAATAATCAGAGTCCTATTCTTTCTCTTTGTCGCACCATTCTATTGTGGCATATACAACATTGTAATTTGCCACGTATGCCCTCTGAAATGCAATAACTTCAAATTCTCGAGAGGTATAATGATCTCCTCTATTTGTCCTTAGGCATCTGATAAGTCTTCTTAACATTTTCTCAACTTGTGTCTTATACCTCTTGAAAATTTTGAAAGCTTCTAGCTTTCTCTGAGGTATACATAACAATATCTAAAGTAATCATCAATGAATGTAATATAATGCAATTTACTTCTGTAAGTAGGAACACTCAATTATCCATAAATATCTAAATGAACTAGTTCCAAAAACTCAGTTGACCTTATCCCCATAGAAAACGAGATCCTTGTCATTTTCCTGACCAAACAATGCTCACATGTCATTATTCTTGCGTCAAAAATATGGACACTAAGTTCATCTTCTTTATTTGTTCCATTTTCGAGTTTTTTGCATGTCTTGTCCTCTCATGCTAGACATCATAATCAAACATGTTACACAAACTATACTGGAAATAGTCTTTTATTTTATCAGACTTTATTACATTCAAGCAGAATAGATCATGAGTGGTACATACTTTTTGATTGCATATGACCTATTGTTCTTGCCTATGGTGATCCGACCACTATAGAATCTTACTTCAAAGTCCTTTTGCAAAAGGACAAGAAAGGAAATCAAATTGTGTCTTATTCCTGATGTGTACAACACATTTTTTTAGTATCATAAAGTTATCTCCTAAATCTATCTTGTACTTAACAATCCTCTCAACATCGAAGAAGGTGTTGTTGCTCATGTAGATTCTCTATTCTCCTTTGTCAACTCTTTGAAGTCAATAAGACCCTTCTAGGTCTTGGCAATGTGACGATTCACTCCTGAGTCGATCCACCATCCTTCAATGTTTGTTGTCGTCGCGTTGCATTCCATCACTATGGCGAAGGAAAACTTGATGGTGTCTGCATCTTTCTTCGATCTTTTGCCTCCCTATCCGCCGACCGGGCTATTGTTCCTATATTGTCCAGACTTGTTAAGATAGTTCTCCTAGAAGTGGCAAATTTTTCCACAAGTGAAACAAGCTCCTCTTGAAACCTTGTGCCCTACTTTGGGTTTGAACTACTTCTTTTTAGAGCTGAAGTTTGCTTTGGCTTGCTTGCGATGGTGCACAATATGGGTCTCTTCCTCCTACCTTTCAACAGCTTCCTTCACTTCGAAGACATCAATCTTCTTCTTTCCTTTAACCATCTCCTGCTCGATGGCCAAGATGGAGGGCAGTTCAGCAACCTTTTTGATGGACTCGTTCACACGAACAATTATAATTTTTATGTAAATGCTCTGGTAGTGCGAACATTGCAACTCTAAGTTCTTTACCAATACAATCATTTTGTTTACATGATTGAACACATTTTCGTTCGACGCCACTTTACATATAGTGTATTTGTGCAACAATAATTCGACATTCATGTCCCTTTTGGATGCATATTTTTTTTAAGAGCTTGACAAAGCTCATAAGTCATAAGCATTGTCATGAGTCTCGAAAATCGTAATTAAATTATTCATCATATACATCAATATGAATGTTCTTGCCTTCTCATCACTAGCCTTTTTTGCTCCATGATTGTCGCATGAGCTACATGCTGCTTTCTAGAGACCCCTTCTGCAAGCGTTAGTGGGGGTAGCATCAATATAGATTTGCAGATTGTCATGAACAAAGTTATACATAATTCTACGATTTCAAGTTCGTAGTTGGCACCATTAAAATGATCTAATTTGACTAGTTCAACGGTCACGATTTCGACATTTTCTATAAAAATAAAATTTAATTTTTAGTCAAAAAAATATTTCTAATATATTTGAAAAAATATTTTAAAGAAAATTTTCCAAAGGCGCTATAAGTTTAAATCTGTCCCAAAAATAAATAAAGAAAATATCTGAAAAATATTTTTAATTTTAAATCCGTTCAAAAATAATTTTAACAGAAATAATGTGTGAAATTTTTTTAATTGAAATTTTGTTCGAAAAATCATTTAAACAGAAAAATATATCCGAAAAGTTGCTTTAATTTTAGATATTATTTTTTAAAAAAATATATTTTCTAAAAATTTAAAGAAAATTATTAGAAAATTTCGAAAATAGTGTTTATGGACTTAAAAATTCTGATGATTTTCCGCAAAAATAATATATACCAAAAAAGGATATTTATCAGAAAGAAAAATATATGTATCAAATTTATGGCAATTGTATGTCTCAAAATATTTTTGGAAAAATAGCTTTCGGCAAATTATTTTTTAAAAAAGTTAAAAAAATGCAGGAATACCCCTCTTAAAAAATATCAATAAATTTCAAAAACTAAAACTTCGGACAAAAGTATTTTCTCAAGATATATATATATATANTATATATATACTAAAAAATGACGTGAGCAATATCATAAAGTAATACAATTATTTTGACAATAATTAATCAGAGAAATAACCAACAACTTCTGCAAATTAATTCTATAGGTAATCTAAACAGATAAAAAATAAAAATTGTATATCCTGGTGGGCTTCTCTAATTAAATGTTAAATGGGCTTTCAGAAATAAATGGGCCACATGCAAATAAAACAAAATGAATATACGACCAGGATTATAACAGAGTTTATATCTAGTTCATCCTACGATCTAGAATCAAATAGTAATTATAACGGCTCATATCAGAAGCATAAACATTTCTACGGTCAATATTAAAATACATATATAGTTTAAATCTACGTTCACGATTAAAAGAAAAGTAGATCCTACGGTTTAGATAAAAATGAGTAATAAGGGTTCAGATCTATTCTTAGCATGCATGAATGGCTTAGATTAAAATGACATATCAAATAAATGACAACGGTCAAGATTAAAGCATCATAAGGTTCAAATTCGGAAAAGATTATAATGGCCTTTAACGATTCAGATTAAATCATATATGTGTTGATCTACGAACTATATATATATGCGAATCAACGATTAGGATCAAATGAGAATAAATAATCTAACATTCAGTATTGATATTGAGTGACCGGTGGGAAGGCATTGTTCATCGTCTTCTCCATGTACCTTTCACCAACGATTTACCAGGGGATTTGTGCCAGCGGTGGTATGACGATCAATCAGCACGTCAGGAAAAAACATAAAGGATTGGCGATGAAGTCCGGTGAGATATTAGGCTTCTTGTCGATGGCAGTCAGGTTACGAGGGGGATGTCGATTCGGCCATTGCAGTAGCAATTGAACTTCGACGGTTGTTGGATCGGCTCGGTGTCGATGCCAAGAGTTGATGAGCAGGCAACGAAAGCATGAGAGAATGATCTCAGACAACGCCGAGCGAAAAACAATTCGCCGAAAGAAAAATGACGCTATGATACCATTGATAGAGAGAAAATAGGGAGAAAGAGAGTTAGGTCTGCACAGTAGGGGCTCCTTACACGCGTCTAGTACCTTTATATTGGTTGCATGCCCGCTGCACTCCGCCCTTGTCGAATCCGGTTGTATCACTCGATAGAAGCGTGTGAGCCGCTTTGTTTCCGCGTGTGTAACTACCTGGTGCCGACGTCCAGGAAATCCACACACTTGTGTGTAGGATCTGGATGACACCAAGAGGGGGATGAATTGGTGTATAAAAACTTTTACTACTTTTGTGATGCTAGATTAGTTGAGTTATATTTAGCGGAAGCATATAAATTCAAAGGCAAGTATATATATATATATATATATATGATACTCATTTCTACCCAATAGACGACCTTTCTTCCGGCAATCACATAATGCTCACACTCCATTATTGTGAATCAAGTCCAAATTTGCTTTCGTGGCGATGACTCATGACTTTGGTTCACAAGAAGTCATCGCTTTTTTATACGTAATAGGATTTGTACTTTCCTTTATCTCAATATCAAAGGAGTAACACGACGCTTCGCACTCGTACAGTACATAATCATCAAAATTTGCAATGCTGGTTATACTCGTGGAAATATTGGGTTCCACTTCATCTAAGGGTATCTTATTTTGTGGAGCATCAACTCTCACTACTGGATTGTACAAGGATCGCCTGAGTTATCTCCATCACAAAGTCCACACTCATTTGTTGTGAATCGAGTCCAAATCTGCTTTCATGGCAACGACTGATGACTTCGATTCACAGGAAGTTATCGCTTTTTTATACGTAATAGGATTTGTACTATCCTTTATCTCAATATCAATAGAGTAACGCTTCGCACTTGTACAATACATAATCATCCAAATTTGCGGGTATTGACCATGGGCATTTGGTGTCAGTTATACTCGTGAAAATACTGAGTTCCATTTCATCCAAGGGTATCTCATTTTGAGGAGCATCAATCTCACTGCTAGATTGTACAATGGATCACCTGAATTGCCTTCATCATTTCCTAAAAACATGAGAGGATCATCATCCTATTTGGACCTAGTCCTTTTCATTCTCAATAAAGGTAGTATCACAAATCTTTGTGAGACTTTTTTTCTAGTGGAAGAATTTATATTCTTTGAATTGTTCATTGTATCCAATAAATCTGCACTTTTTTGTCATCAAATTCAACTTGTCTTTGAGCTAACTAGAAATCAATACGTGTATTTTCCATCTCCACTTTAAGAGATGTCCATCTCGAACTTCTTGTCATTCCACAACTCATATGACATTGATTCTACAAATTTGGTGGGAATCTTATTTTATATGTAACTCGTGATCTTCAATGTCTCATCCTATAAGTGTTTTGACATACTCGAGTGGGTCAAAATACATCTCACTGCAATAATCAGAGTCCTATTCTTTCTCTTTGTCGCACCATTCTATTGTGGCATATACAACATTGTAATTTGCCACGTATGCCCTCTGAAATGCAATAACTTCAAATTCTCGAGAGGTATAATGATCTCCTCTATTTGTCCTTAGGCATCTGATAAGTCTTCTTAACATTTTCTCAACTTGTGTCTTATACCTCTTGAAAATTTTGAAAGCTTCTAGCTTTCTCTGAGGTATACATAACAATATCTAAAGTAATCATCAATGAATGTAATATAATGCAATTTACTTCTGTAAGTAGGAACNCCTGAACCCTTTGGGCGTCTGCAGCTTCCCTTCGTGGATACTTCGGGCGCCCACTCATTCCACACTGAGATCCTCGGACGTCTGCTCGCTCCTCAGTCAGTACTTTGATCGTCCGCTCACTTCCCAATGAGATTCTCGGACGTCCGCCAAAGCTTCCTCTGATAGGTCCGGACGTTCGCTCATTTCCTTTTGAAACTTCGGACGTCCACTCCCTTCTTCTGACATTCTCCGGACGTCCACTGACACCTCGCCAGATTCCTTGGACATCCACTCTTTCTATTGTGAGATATCTTGGTCGACCGTTACTCTGTCTCCTCAAACTTCGGACGACCTCTGACATTCTATCGGTCGTCCGCTCATCCTGCGGTCGTCCATCTTCAACTTTCATTAGTCTTGACAAACACCTGGACGTTCGTTTGTCTTCTCACCAAGACCCTGGACGTCCTTTGTCTTCACCTGATGTCCACCGATCATCCGTCTTCACCTGCGGTCGACCACTCTTCTGTCTCCCGGTCTGCGTTGGTCGTCAGCTGCTTCTACACTTAGAGCATTCGGACGTCCACTCCAGCCTTGACAATCTCCTGGTCGTCCACTGTCTTCACCTTGAGCCCTTTGGACGTCCATTGTCTTCTTCTTCAGTTCTTCGGTCGTTCGCTCTTCAACCTCGGACGACCTCTCCTCTACTTAATCAAGACCCTTCTTCGACTAAGTCTTCACGGGACGTCCACTTCTCCTTGGACCGTTCATTCTCCATCCTCTGATTATAAAGGTATTGCCTTCGGTCGCCCATTCTCATCATCGGGCGCCCTCTCCTATTAAGCCCACTTCTTCAGTCGTCCTCCCTTTATCTTTGATCGACCGATCTAACTTTGATCACTCTTCACATGCATCCTCCTTCAATATTGGTCGACCATTTCATATGCTTATGACGACCTCTGTACATATAGAGTTCCTCTGATATGTATCTTGTGTACATAGATCGTCTATTCTTTTAGCTTTGGTCGATCTTCCATATTCTGAACTTGAATATCTTGTTTCAGAAATCAGCTCAACAAATTCATTAATACAAATTAAGTTCCCTCATAAATTTATGATCATTAAAATAATCTCGAAATCTTAGATTCAATATTGTGGACTGACAACATCATCCCCATTGCGGATGGATCGAGAGCGCTGAGGATTGCCTCCGTTGGCGTGCACTTCAGAGCTAGCTCTTCGGGTATGTGTTCATGATGGTCACTATAACAATAGTCCCTCAAAAGTCTCGATGTTTGATCCTGATAGACAAAACTAACTGTTAGCAGAGCAGCAGAAAAGCAATATTGTGGTTTTTATCCAATATATGAATTTATCCATAGCATTTTATTTCTCCTTTTTTTCACAATTTTAATCAGTTGCCTTTTTTTTTAAGAAAAGTCGATATTTCAATGATTGTTGATTATATGCGTCACTTTAATGTTTTGAGAAATTTTAGACTCGTAAATTTAATAGATATGATCTTTTATGACGCAAAACTAATTTCTGAACATCGTAAACTTTTTTATTTAAGTTACAAGCAACTGGGGCACTGTAGAATAAGAAGAAAAATGGAATTAATTTTGTTAAGATTAAATTAAATTCACATTTTTTTAACCGTAATTGGTTACAACTTGGTTCTCGAACTTCAACATCTAAAAACTAAGTGAAAAATAAAAAAAAACTAAAGATTAAAATAAGTGAGGTCCATCCTTCCTCGTCTTTTTAAAATTTTAAATTTTGAGGAGATAAAGTGATATTGATGATGAGAGAGATATTTGTGTGGTCATTCAAATAAATTGAAATACTAATTATAAAATAGGGCAAAGTTAATGGCTCATATAAGTATGCAATGAGAATCGAAGACCAAATTTATAAAAGATATACATGTGTGCAGTTATGATAATTATGTGTCATTCCCTATAGACTTTTTTTCCTTTGTTATTCTTGAACTTTAATAGAACTACTTTATCTTCTCTAAGATTTTCAAATATTTTCACTTGACTCCAATATAGACTTTTTTTCCTTTGTTATTCTTGAACTTTAATAGAACTTCTTTATCTTCTCTAAGATTTTCAAATATTTTCACTCGACTCCAAACGGCTCATACTATTTATTTTTCCATTGTTTTTTTAAATATCCTTTGTTAACAATAAAATAAAATAAAATGGTGGGGCCCTGAAACCTACAAGCAATATTAGAACTTTAATGGGAGAGAAAGGTTGGAGATATAAAATCCTACAAATGTGGAACTTTAAAGCACTTGAAATAATGAAAAAGTAAGATATAAATCAATGAGTAATGTTGGAAATTTCCTTTTATAACATGATCAGTAAAAAAAAACAAATAAGTTAGATGCATGACTTCCCTAAACAATTATCTTTTTACAGGTTCCCCCCACCCCAAAAATAATAATTCCAAATATCCATTAGGAAAAGAAATACAATTCCAATTCGCTAAGATTTAGGTTGTCATGCCCGATAAATAATAACAATTTAAGGAAGCATTTTCATATATGAGACAAGACAACACTAAAATTACTCTCTACCAAACCTTGGTAAGAAGAATAATTTGGATGGTTCCAAGTATCATTAAACATTTCAGGTCCGACATATGAAAAAGTTACAATATATTGTTGAATACTTAGGTTGCAATAGAATTTTCATTTATGTTAATGATAAGAAAAGGGGGAAACAAGAAACACAACAAAAAATATAACTCAATTGTTGCTAAAACGTAGAATGAATCATATTATATTTAGACTAAACTTTTATTCTTAATCTATGGACACAAAAAGTATTTCAGCAATTTTGAAATAACCTTTTTTCATATATACTAATTCAGTGGGTAGTTTTTGCTATTTTGATGAGACTATGCATTGTATAAATTATATCATTTGAGTATGATTATCTTCTTATACCTGAATGACGATTAGTGTCTAAAGCTATTGTCAATTAATTAATTCGATTGAAAGTGTAGAATATCAAAAGTAACTCCTTTCTCAATAATATCTTTGATATTTGAACTCACGAATGATAACGACTCGAAAATTCGATCGAGGACATAAGCGTCATGAATGAAATTTCCGACCACTATCCGAACTTTACTTATGACAATATGACTTAAATACGACGAAAGATTTGAAAATGCAATAAATTTAAAATTTTTAACTTGTCAATCACATTGAAAACATAAATATTAGGATCTAATCCAAATTCATTATTAAGCTCTAACATAAATCCACTGTAATACTTATACACGACATCAACATAAAAATTTTACATTCTACTTTGCAACTCTTAGGCTTTATTTGGAAACTAACTAATAAAGGGATAAAATTAGATGTTGGAGTATAACGTTGGGTGGTAGATTGTGATGGATTATTATTAAACTCATGTTTAGATAAAATTTTATGACGGTGAATGAGCTAAACTAAATCATGTCATGTTTAAATAATTTAAGTAATTTATACCTTTTATTATATATCATTATTTATGACACCCTTAATAAATATAATATTATTATATATTTATTTGATTATTATAATATTTATATATTTATCATAATTTGTATATCTTTATACGTTTTCTATTATTTTTAGTATTTTTCCTCCTAATGTATTTTGTTTCTCTTTGACAATATTTTTATCTTTTTATTCTCATAAAAATAAAGATAAAAAAATCTAAGACGAGTGAAAAAAATAATATTATCGCTTGACGAATAAAAATATTGTTCAAATGATAATATTTTAAGATGTTAAAGTAAAAATGATCATAAAAAATAATTGTTTATCTTAAATTGAATAAAAAATAATTAATTTGAAAATAAATTATGATGACATTTAATAGATATAAAATATTATGACAAAAAAATTAGCCGAGGAAAAATAAATGTGAATGGATAGAAATTAAGCAAATGTAATTATTAAATAATTATAAAATAAGATAAAAAAATGTTAAACCAACAAATGAAATATTTCTCTATCATAAATCAAAATAATGTAAGGAAGAATATCATTTTAAACGAATTATGGCATAATTTTAAAAAGTTAGTTAAAAGGGTAGTTTTGCCTAAAAAGTTTTATCCCCCATATTTAAAGTTTGAAGGTATGAGTCACCCCTCGAAACCTCTTTTGATCTCGATATCCAAAAATGATTTAACTTACTCCATCCACTCGTCTTTTACCTAATTCCTCCTAATACTACAATCCAAACAATCCCTTAAGCCCCATAGGTCGTACATGGAGTTGGACTATGATTACATAATCGAAGTACAAATGACTCGATCTAGAAAATGTAAACTAAATAACTCAACTCAATGTCCATTAATACTTTGCAATCATCATCGCCATCCAAGTCGTCTTATAACGTGTCATCACCTACACGAACCAGGGTACAATGGAGGCCCATTGAAGAGTTTTGAGAAGATTGAATGTGATTGGGGCTCCCAAACGATGGCGTTTTTCCTCAACCGAGTGAGGCATATATAGGCGCTTTGATCAACCATCGTCGCCTGCCCTATCTGCGTCATTGTTGCATCTTCCGTGGCGTCCCGTCCCTCCCGTGTTGTCACACGAGATCCGGCCGAGTGGAGCGCTCCTCCTAGCTCCACTTCAACGAGCATTTGCTGCTCGTTCAAAACATGACCACAAGGTCATAAATTAACATCTCCCACTTGACCTTTGTGGTCATGCATCTTCGACACTCCCACTATCCGTGTAGTGCAAAATTTAGAAGATATTAACCTTAAAGTTCATTATCCATGAAACTTCAATATGACTCAAATATTCTTGAGTCCCATTAAACCAATGTGTTTAATGAATGTACTTGCTAGAATTCCCTTTGTAAGGGAATAAGCTAACATATCATTTGTAGGCATGTAGATTAATGTCACTTCTTTCTGTTTCATTATATCATGTACATAGTAATACTCGATCTCTATATGTTTTCCTCTAAAAATGTTTGCTCCACTGTCTATCAAGCTTATTGCCGCTTGATTGTCACAATACATATGTAATGATCCATCGACCAAGTTGAGCTCAAATTCTAAAAGAAAACATCTGATCCATACTACATGAGTGGTTGTCATACTACATGAAATGTATTCAGCTTCTTGTGTGTGTCTAGCCACATACCCTTGTTTATTGCTTCCCCAAGAAACAACTGCACCACCCAATAAAAACAAGTGACCTGATGTGAATTTTCGGTCATCAATATCCCCGCCGAAATCCGCATTTGAATAACCTACAAGCTCAAATGAATCAATATGATATGTCAACTTTAGTTGTACAGTGCCTTTGAGATATTTAAGTATCCTCTTGATGACTTCTCAATGAGTCTTCCTAGGATTACTTTGATATTTACTTACTAGACTTATAAGGTAAGCCAAATCAGGCCTTGTACACAATATTGCATACATCTAGCTACCCACCACTTGTGCATAGGGAACATCTAAAGGTTCTTGTCCTACATTAGGACACTAACTATTACTGAGTCGTTTCCCTATCACAATAGGTGTCGGTGCTGGGATGTTGTTCTGCATCTCAAATCATCTCAGTATCATATTGAGATATTGTTTCTGACTCAAACTCAATGTCCTTGAGTTTTTGTCTCGAGTAATTTGAATTCCAATAACATAGGATGTCCTCAATTTCAAATTCCTTGCTCATTTTTTCTTTTATCTCATTGAGCATTGTGACATCATTTCCAGCGAGCAAAATGTCATCGACATATAATGACATTATGACAAACTTGCTCCCACTCTTCTTGATGTACACACATCTGTCCAATTTATTCGCAATGAATCCAAATTGGACAATCGTCACATGGAATTTTTCGTACCATTGACGTGATGATTGCTTTAAGCCGTATAATAATTTTTTCAGCTTGTAAACATTATTCTTTCGACCTTCCACCTGAAAACCATCAGGTTGTCGCATATATATGTCTTCAC